>CAKKTI010000110.1:3862-54518 GCA_920105805.1 Condylostoma magnum
AACATATTATTTGTAATTTATGAAGCTATCATGCTACCATTAGTCTGATTAAGAGTCCTATTACACGTTATCTTTAAACCTACTAAAACAGTCTGTGAAAGACTAAGAACTATACTACTTTGAGCCTCTTTTGGACTTTTATACTAACTAATTTTGATTATAATATCATTTACCCGTCTACAATCATATCTCTTTAAAAAGCCAAAAGTAACTAAAAAGGTAGATTTACATGAAGTTTTGAATTTAATAGATAGAATAGTTGAAAGACTTAAAAAAGATGATCCAAGACTACGTAAAACTTACAATGTGAATAGAGTTACAGTCAAACTGGATTCAATAGAAATAGACAGCTTGATAAACAGTCCTTAGCTCAAAGGATATATGGGAATTTTCTAATCTATTATAGCATAAGTGATTAGAAAGTAAAATCTCACCTTTAACATAAAAGACGGACTACACCAGATCATTGCATCTGAAATCATAGAGTAATTTACATCCTACTCTTAAGACAATTAACTTAATGTAAACTTCAAAAGAATTCAAATGTTTTTAGACTCAGGATGTAGAGACCACCCAAAACGGCTGTTTGCAATACAAATCGAAGCTATTCAGAAAGCAATTCATAGAGTTATTGAAGATAGTAACTGAGAACTAATTGCCTCTTGCTCTTAATTTCAAATTGAAAGGGTCACTTGAAGTTTTCATGCTTAGTTTTAGTTTCTGGGCCAGGGATCTTAGAAACATTCCTTTCTTCTCCCCTAAAATTTCCTCAATTGTTACTGTTGTCTCATCTGGCATTTCTTGCCTAAAGATCTCAATTACTGGAACCCCCTTTTCATGTATAGATCTTATTAAATTAGTCAACACTCTTAGCTTATGAGCTGTAGTATTGCTTAGATTTTTGTAATCTAGTTTCATATGCTTAATGCATTTATCCCTATTTCTAATTTCTCATAGTTGCTCATGAATTTAGCTTTCCATCTTGCTAGTTTATTGTAAAAATTATTTTATTTCCTTTTGGGATATTTCTAAAGCTTATTTGTAGTAGGATAAATCTTCCATGCTAACATTTTCCTAGTTTACTTATTTCTGATTTTGCTAGAAAATATGCAGAACTTTTCGAAGGACTCCTGAGTAAGGTTTTATGGTTTGTATTAGGAAGGATATTGCTTAATATGCACATTCTAGTTATGATTCATTGCTAGAATTTTATTAACAGATTCTGTTTAATTTATTCTCTCATTTCAAAGTTTAATATTGAAAATTGTTACATACACACTAATGTTTGATTGGAGATTCAAATGATTAGTCTTATTCAATAAAGCCTAGTTTATCGTATGATTAATTAAGTATTGTACTTGAATGTTTTAAAGAACCTTTACAATAATTGGCTGATTTATTTAATGCTCTATTTCTATTGTTAGAAAAATTTGTTTCACTTATTGAATTTATATGTCTTTAACGCTTATTTTGAAGTTAGCTAATTGTACTGATAGACTTCAATTACTATTTAATTTTAGGAGCAATTTTAATTTGCTCTGTTGACCTTTTAAAGGGACTAAAAGAGCTTATATTATGATTAATTTTTGCTCTTTTGCTTAAAAATATTGGTTGATCTGAGCTTTTAAGAATCTTTGATTTTGGTAGCTTTTAGTGTGTTGTAAAGCATATATTTGAGCTTATATATTTTTAAGGATTGAGTAGTTATTCTTTCTACATTGAAATTTATGTATCGAATAAATTATTTATTACTAAATTAAAGATTATCTTAAGAATGAATATATCTAGTGACTATAAATCTTTTAGTAGTAAAAAGCCTAGAAAGGATTTATACCCCAATATTCGAGGCAAACGTAAAAATATTTCCTCTATTTTTCAGCCAACTATATTTCAGTATAAACTAAGTATATCAACCAATTTGGCTTAGAAATACACATAATTTGATAAAAGATTAGAAATAAAGGCATTGGAAGAAATTGATAAAGAATTACATCAGAAAGTTAGGAAAATAGTTGTATAAAAATATGCTTACAAATTAGTCAATATCTCAGGCAATTTCTCCAAGCTACAAGATACCTAGAGGGATTATTATATTGAAGATGTTATATAAAGCTTTTTCTACAGTGACTTTGCCTTTACTTAGAATATATTTGCTGCTGAAATAATTGATTAATTTTAGCAGTATAAACAATGGAATGTAAGAATATCTATCTATACAATGTCAATACTTTGTAAAAGGTTGGTGAGTTAGAGGGCCATAGTGGTGACGTAATGTTATTTACAACTATAAAGATCCCTTTCTAGTAAAGAGGGCACTATAATCATATGGGATATGAGAAATATAAAACAAATTAGTTGTTTTAAGTTGTTAATAAAAATCAGAAGTCTAGGAGCATATAGTTAATTTATATTTGGCTATCATTCAGACAATAACTGTATATGATATAGATAAAATGGAAAAGGTATGTGAATTAGTAGGTCCTATTAAATGGATTCCTTATTTAGTAGGAGTCAAAAGTAAAGCTGTGGCCTAATTTTGGAAAAATACATTTACTTATTAGATATTTAGAATTAATTAGTAGTAGGCTTTCTAATAGATCATAGTGGTAATATAAATGACCTAACATTACATTAAGAGAAACTTATCTCGTACAGTAAAGACCCCACTATTAGAATTTGGAATGTTTATGATATGTCTCAAATAGATATACTTGGAGGTTACAAATCATTTGTATCTTGCATAGCTGTCATTTAATGATTTACTCATAAGATGAATCATTCTTTAGATTTTGAGAAACACAGTAATAAATAAAATCATTTTAAGGTTGTTTTGAAAATTCGTTTTATTCTAAGGGAGTCAACAATCACTTATGCTAATACGAATAACATTCGTTTCTGGTAATCTGATGAAGAATAAAAGTAAATATAATTTCAAGCTCATTAATAGTATATTAGTTACTTTACTCTTATTGACAATTGATTGGTTTCTGGATCAGATAACAGTACAATCAAATTATAAAATATTTTAAACTGGGAGGAGTTGAGCCTCCCAAAGGACATTAAAATACTATTAGTTGTCTTATTGAAATTTAAGATTTACTTGTATCAGGATTACATGATAAAACTATAAGATTATGGAACATTAAAGAATAAGTAGGGGTATTAGAAGGACATGATAACTTTTTAAAAGCTTTGGCAATTGTAGATTAATTTCTTTATCCGCTGATTTAACTATAAGAGTATGAGATGTTTAAGTATTGTAAGAGGTATGCTGCATGAAGAGAGATAATTGCACTCAGTTATGCCTTGCAGTGGTAAATAAAATTATAGGAGGAAAAAATGGTAAGATTTCATTATTATAATTAAAAGGGGAGATTGGGTAAATAAATATAGAGTTTGACTATTGAATAGGTGATGGGTCTTATGATGCTATCAATCAAATAATTCAATGGGTCAAAGAACTACATATAATAAAGCATTCAATAATCATGTAATAAATCCTTATTAAGTAAATATTTTACATATATTGGCCTAATAAGGAAAAGATTAGCTACTTTAAGATGCATTAGAAGCGGGTTGTCTATTTATATAAGCAAAGAACGGTGATACTCCTCTAATCATAGCTTTGAATAGAAAATAGGTAAATGAACTTCTTGTAAAATATATTGCTCAAATTGAAAATAAGAGTAATTAATTTGATTCATAATTTGTAAGAATTATCAATTTAAGCTTAGTCCACTTAGTAGATTTTTGAGTCTTTAACTTTAAATTAGGTTAATGAATTTACCTTAGTATTTTTCAACAAAATATTAAGTATGAAACCAGCAGAATATTAAAATACCAAAAAGAATCTCTTATTCAATGAAGTTTAATAGAAAGATCTAAAGAAAGTGTTAAAATATTAGACGCCCTATTAGAAATAAAAAAGCCAAATGCTTATGCACTGATTTTGTTTAATTATTCATTGGATTAAATTTCAGTCAGTTCTATACAGCATTTGTTATCTTATCAATGATAAATATCATAAATTTAGGTTTTATGATTGAATTTTACGATGATTAATAAACTAATTCTATTTTAATTTGTTTATTTCTCAAATCTTATATTTGTAGTCTTCGAGCTAATCTAAATAGTACCACTAGATTAAACTATTTTTAATCTATCAAGAACTACATGGATATATTAAGAATTATTTTATATATGAGGAGTCACTGTACTATCAAATCAATTTGGAAGATCAGACTATATTGATATTCACCTTCATCGCGTCTTTAAGATTATTAACCAAACAAGGTATTATATATGGCTTATTTAATAAGCAGTATAAGATCTCGCAGGGTTTTTGCTATGATGATTTACTTCCTCCTAGCATATACTACTATCTTTGGTAATATAATCAACTAAAGTTATAAACATTGAAAACATATAATTTACTTCTAGGTGATTTTGATGTGGACTCATTTTCAAACACTTAGTAAAATCTATTCTTAATTGGTTCAATGTTACTGCTAGTAGTGATGCTAAACCTTTTAATATCTACAGTGTCAGAGTAATTTGACAAGATATCATTTGAAAGAATGGAATCAAAACTAAGACTAGAACTAATAAAAGAGGTAGAAAACTGCATTTTTGCAATAGAAATAAAGAAGACCTGAGATATATTACTCTTATACTAATTATGTAGGTGAAGATGGAGAAGGTGAATGGAAAAGTAGAATCAGACTGCTGTGTAAAAATGGAATAGCACTAAAACAATAATCAGAATAAAATAGTATTAAATTTGAGAAATAATTAGAATAAATTGATAGTAACTAAAATAAGTTGAGAAATAATTAGATTAAATTGGGAGTGGATTAGAGCATAGGGATTAAAGCATAAAAGATGAAATGAATAGTTTATCAAATAAAGTTGACCAGATGTTAGAAGTGTTATCAAGCAGAAATTAGTTAGTAAGTAATTTTTAGTAGAATATTATTTAATTACCCTTTCATTTAAAAATAAACTGTATAATAATCATATTTATAATCTAAGTATCTCGTAATTGCTGTCTAGGATTAATAAAGAAGATAAAATCATGCTTTAGAATAGTTAAAATCTTTTTATAATTAGGAAATCTATATTGGTATATTTATTAAATCTTAAAAAATATGATCTTTTAGTCAGAAATTGCTTTAATATTTTTCCTAGAGAGCATTATACCTAAAACAAAGCTGTTAAGAGTACTATAAACTATTCAATTATCTGATTAAACTCTTAGTTTTATAAGGCAAAATATTATTTTCATTACAGCCTTAGCACATAAAGCAAACATTTACTTTGAAAATAATGAATAAGTTGCTTGGAGTATGGTAAATTTCCATAATAACAGACATAATTGCCAGGTGATATTGCCATCAATTTTCAGAAGGATGATTGAGAATAGTATAATAATTATGTAATAACAGTACTAGGAAATTATTAACAAAACACATGAGCAATAAAAACTAGTTTAAATATGAAAATATCGTATTAAGATAAACAAAATGCTAATATAGCCTGAAGAGTACTTAAATGTATGCAATAAACCAACATACCTAGGAAAACATTCAACAGAAGTATCCGGATTATGCATTAAAGATAGCACAGTTGTATCAGGAAGTATTGATAAAGCAGTAAGACTTATAGATGTATAAAATCCAAATAACATGAGAGAGATTGGCAGACATGATAAGGAAGTAAGTAGTGTATGTGTTTAAGACAGTTTAGTTGTATCTGCAAGTTATGATAAAATTGTTAGACTTTGGGACTTGTAAAATCCTAATAATAATAGAGAGATAGGAAGACATGATGGTGTAGTAACTAGTGTATGTATTGAAGACAATTTAGTTATATCAGGAAGCGTAGACAATACTATACGACTTTGAGATCTATCGAATCCTAATAATAATAGAGAGATTGGAAGACATAATGAAACAGTAGTAAGTGTGTGTATTTCAAATAGCATAGTTATATCAGGAAGTTATGATTAAACTGTATGACTTTGAGATATATAAAATCCTGATATTAATAGAGAGATTGGGCATAAAACAAGAGTAAGTACTATATGCATGGAAGGTAACATTATTATATCAGGAGGTCTTGATTGAATTGTATAACTTTGGGATTTATCAAATTCAGATAATGATAGAGAGATTGGAAGACACTATGGGGCAGTATTTAGTATATGTATCGAAGGTAGTAATGCAGTATCAGGAGGGTAGGATAGAACTGTGAGGCTTTGGGATTTAGTGAATCCTTGTAATAATAGAGCCCTTTTCCAGTCATAGAATATTATAATATCTGTTGCTTTCAAAAGTTCAATTGCTGTATCAGGAGAAGGTTATGGAAAAGGGGATTCTAATAAAATTATGTACTGGAGCATATATTAGTAGGTAATTAAAGGGATTAAGCTTTATATTACAAACAGGATATGTTTCTTTTATCGTTTAGTCTATGTTATTATTGTAATTATACCTTTAATTATTTAAATCTATATCAATTCTATATATAGTTAATTTTTAGAGTTAGGGCTCAAGAAGACTGGCTTTTAGTATCTGGATCTGGGGATTGTGCTATAAAAGTAATATAATTATTAAATTATTTCTCTCCCCATAGTAGATTAAAGGGTAGTATCAGGGGGCAGTAACAATATAATTATATTAGGAATTGAGAATTGTCTTTTCTTCAATAGAATAAAGAAGATTCAAAATATGTAACCTCTATTACTAATTATATAGGGAAGATATTGGAGAGGATGAGTGGGAAAGTAGAATAAGGTTAATATGTAAAAATGGGGTTGCAATAAAATAATAGATAGAGGAAAATAATCAGAAATTAAACCAAAAGATAGAATAGAATAACAAGCAATTAGAAGAGTTCAAAAGTTAGCAAGAAAGAATGGATTAGGATACATCTTGAGGCTGAAACAAGAGTTATCCAGTAAAATCGATCAGATATTAGCAATGGCATCAAGAGGCTATTTGTTAAATGATTCTTGAAATTTGCTTAAAATAGATTAGAATTAGCTTCTAGATTAAGATATAAAAGAGGTTCAGAATATCATCATTTAAATCAAAGCTTTTGCTACTTAAAATGATGATATATTTACTAATTGCACTGTAATACAGAATTATCTATTCTATATTAATAAGTTATATTGCAATGCTTATGTTTAAATCAAAAATAAATTTATATCTTCATTTACTTGATTGCTAGTAATGGTAACTCTTAAGTTGGACTAATTTATCAACGATTACTCTTGCTATGATTGTAAAAGTAGAAAAATAATTGGATGTAAATAATCATTAATGCTTGCTACTGTCAATACATGCTATTTTAATCTATTTCAGAAGGTATTAAATTAACCATAATCATTCTGCTTAGTATTTCATAAACTATCTTTATTATAACTAGTATAATGCTCGTATTATTTAGCTAGTATATTTGCCCATCTAAAGTATAATTTTAGTATTCACTTTGACATATCGATACTACATTTAAGAAATAACTCTGATATCTTCTTATAAAAGGGGTTTATTACTATAGAAAGATAGAGTATGCTAACAATTCAGCCTATTTTAGCTTTTTATCATTTGACAATTAATATTAAAACCTTTCCAAATCATGCAATAATATGTCAGTCGATCTAATTGAATATAATAAATATTCTTAGCTGCTACTTTATTTATCTTATAACTTCACATATTATAATTCTAATGTATGTAACAATAAAATTACAAATAGTATCCTAATAACAAAATAAATTATAAGTCATTTTTTATGTCAATTAACTATCGAATTTATTTTTAATTATCTTCTACACTAAATTGGCACATACATATCATTTTATCAAAAGTAACAGTAATGTGAGGTAGTAAAAATGCTTTAAAAATTACCTTATTAAAACATCCAATGCGTCAATTATTAATTCTCCTTCTAACTTGTCTAAAAATACTCTTTTAGGCTTTGTGCTAAATAGAATAATCTTAAATGCTTATTTTATACTGAAATCACCTTAACTTATAATTGAATATAATGGGGGGTTGTTGTCCTTCTTCTTTTGTTAAAACCAGACTCATACCGGGCCAGTAAATTCCTTTCTCTACTATTTCTAATGAGGCCAAACTTAATTGTAATCTTTATACAGTAATAACAAATCACTATAGGTTCTTAAGGATTTGCGGTCATGGAAAATTTGGTACTGTGCGCGAGGCTATTAAAATCATCGATAAGAGAGCATAGATAGGTAAGAAAACAACTAGATAGAATGAAAGTGTTTCAAATAAACGCTATGCAATCAAATCTATTATGAAATCAATGCTTAAAAATAAGCAGCATATGCTGAAAAAGGAAATTTTTACATTAAAGCTTTGTGATCATCCTAATATTGTAAGACTTTATGAAGTATTTGAAGATGATAAATACTTACATTTAGTCATGGATTTATGCACAGGTCCTGACTTATTAGAATATTTGTTTGAAAATGGCCCTATGCCAGAAGCCAAAATAGCATTTTTAATACGAAAAATGATGATTGCATTAGACTATCTTCATAATGTGAATATCTGCCATAGAGACATCAAACCTGAAAATATGATGTTTAGCAAACCCTCAGATAACTCTGAAATAATGCTAGTAGACTTTGGCATGAGTGCTAAATTTTCTAATTTTGATTTAAGCAGTGCAGTTGGAACTCCTTACTTTATGGCTCCTGAGGTCCTAGATAGATACTATAGCAAAGAATGCGATATCTGGTCAATAGGCGTTACCATATACTTCTTTTATAGCCTGAATCATCCCTTTAAGGGCTCCAACCTCAAAGAACTTATACAGAGAATAAGAAATGGTAAGTTTATTTTCAAATCTCTTCCGGAATTTCCAGGCTTATGAAAATCCTCTTCTCCTGAAATGAGAGATCTTATTGCTAAAATGCTAGTAGTGAACCCTTAGGAAAGAATTACTATTAAATAAGCCCTGTAGCACCCTTGATTCTAAAAAGTGTAAGAATAAAGCTTTTAATTAACAAAGCAAATAGTTGGAAATTTATCAACTCCTAAAAGTTTTGGGAAGTTATAAAAGGAAATAATCAAAGTTTTAGTTAGAAACCTCGATGTTGATACTATAGCTGCTTTAAGAGACCTATTCACTTATTTAGATAGAGATAGATCTGGGTTTGTATCAACAACTGATATACTGCAAGCTCTGGAATACGGAGGCACACATATCGCCAAGGCTGAATTGAATCAAATTATTGCAAACTTTGATAAGAATTATGAAGGTAAACTTAAATATTCTGAGTTCTTAGCTCTCGCTTTAGATGCAAAGGAATTAACAGAGGAAGAGAATCTTTGAGTAGCTTTTAAACACTTTGATCACGATAATGATAATCTGATTTCTATTTAAGATTTTCAGGGGGCGTTATAGAAGGCTGGATGCTATATTTCAGATGATGAAGTAAAGGAATTAACGGAAGAATTTTCCCTGTAGACTTTAGGGTAGATGGATTTTGAAAGGTTTAAGCAGATAATGATGTGTTTTTCCCCTTAATCATCACCTGAATCTTCTATCTCTAATTTAAGCTAATCTGGTGTAAAGCGATTCTCTCAAAGAAAATTAACAATGCTTAAATCTGGATCCGAATTAGATGCTTTGTCAAGCTCAATTCATATCAATACTGTGCTATAAGAATCATAGTCAAAAGATCAATTAATATAGAATTTTTGGGAAATTCATAAATAAACTTCATTCAACATAATAAAGAATAGAAGATATACAGCATAAGATGAAATTTAATCATTATCACCTTTACTGAATTAAATAAGATAGCATAAATCAAGTAGTAAATCATAGACCAATTCTAATAAAAATAGCCCATTGATATAAAATGAAATTAATTAAGAATTTGAGTCATTTCCTTTACCTCCTGGAGGTAAACAACAAATAGAGATATAGAGACGCAATTGAAATAATGACTAAACCCAGTCAGGCAATCTAAGCAATTATGGGATATAAGAAGTAGATAATTTAGATTAAAAGCTAGCTAGTAATTAAAACTTAATAAATTCATACCTTCCTATTGTTTTTAATTTCAATATGGATGATAAATAATATATTTCTAGTGTATTGCTTATATAAAACACACTAATTAAAATAATATAAACAGTTTAAAATGTGTAATAAGTTAATCATACTTACTCTTAAAATTTAACCCATATAAAACTCAATAATTACTAAACTCTACCCTACGTCTATCGCTATGGTAAAAATTGCGACGATGTTATTCAATCTCTAATTACAACTCATTCATTGCCTAATGATTACTTCGAAGCTCATCTTGAAGTCTAGCAAGCCTTTCATCTGCTTTATAAAATTAATCTTTATACTGTTTTAACTCATCATTTAATTCTTAAATTTTCTTATTCTACCTTTCATCCTAATACCGATAATTCTCAGTCTCATATGAGTACTTTTATTAAAGATCCTATAGTTACTATAAGATTGAACCATATTGTTCTGATTTTTACTTATAAGTTTAGTCTTATTCCTATACTTGCTTTTAAGATGATTTTAGCTCAGTAATTAAGTTCTCAACTTACTTTTACAGATCAAAATTAGTCTTTTCAACTTTTCTTATATTCTACTCTTATTCACCACATTTATATTATAGAAGACTAAGATTGTCTTATAGTTGATTATTCTTATCCTATTAAATCAAAATCTTATCTCTTAAATCGTTATTTATGTAGTTTGATTACTCCACTTACGACTAAACTATATAATAATCATTTTCAAACTTACTAAGCCTTTCTATTTCTTTTCTTTAAGCTACTAATTACTTTTCTAAGCTCTCTTTACTTTCAACAAGTAAACTGCTTTCATTTGACTTTATGTCTAATCTTAATCCGTTTTCTTTATTAATAGCAGAAAGCTTCACAATCTCATTTTCTTTATTTTTGATTGTTCCTTCTAATTCATTTATATGACTAATCAAGCTATTTTTCTCCTTTTCTAAATTTTCGCATTTTTAAGTCAGTTCATTGTTCTTTGATTAAGCTGTTTATAATAATTACTCTAGGTTGATCTTTTGCTCCTTTAAATCAGTTGAATTAGCTTTTTCACTTAAATAATCTTAATTCAACTATTCCATTTAGTACTGCTTATCCTTAACAGTTTCACTTAGGTTATTTAATTCACTATTTACCTTTTATGAATGTTGTTTATACTGAACAAAATCTGTGAATTCGTTGTGCTGGTACTTAGGGATATTCAATTAGCTTAATCTAGTTTCTAACAATTGCTTCAAAACCTCAATATACGATCTCTGTTCCTCTGATGTTTCCATTTCTTATCTTAAAGCTTCTTCTAGTCTTTACTTTTCCTCAAAAACCTTAGCATATTATAACTCCTATGAGTTAGAATTTTCAGTAGATCTTGGAGTATAATTAGTCTATCTCTCAATATCAAACATTTACTTTTTGTATTAGTTTTTGTATAAATTGCTTTAACTTCTGGAGTTCTGTTTCCAAGTTTTTCTCCTAGGAGAGTTAAGTTCCATTTTTATATTATAATCAACGTATAAAGGGAAGTTTAGCTTCGGATAAGGATCTATGTGGAAAGGAAAGTTTTGATAGTCTTTGTAGCGCGTCTGCCTTCTAGTTAAGAGTTTCTGCTACTTTTACTCTTTCCATTCTACCTAAGGATCTTACTCTACCTCTGTACGGCTGTATATCTTAGTTTAGTTGTTAGAGGTCTTTTTGGCATTGGGATAGTATTTCTTGTAAATCCTTTTGAGCTATTTATCTTTGCTATTGTTTTTGGGATAATTGATGCAATTGACTTGTTGTTTCAGATAATTCCTGCTTTAGTTGGCTGATTAGTGTGCTTTAGTCATTATTTTAGGATTTGTTGATAGTTTTATTGTGAGTTTCTTATTTTATTAGTTTTATGTTCTTTTAGTTTTTCTACTCTAGATATTTTAGTACTTAATTTGCTTCATTTAGCTCTTTGGTAAGCTTGTCATTATTAAACATTAAGTTTTGCATATATGCTTGATACTTTGACTTTTCTTATTATAGTTAGTTGCATATTCTCTGAATTCCAGAATCTTCAATAGTTTATATTTTATGTTAAAGCTATCTACTCTTATCTATAAAGTTTCTATGTTGGCGGTTTTTCCTAGCTTTGTAAATAACTTTCTCGTTCTATTTTTGTATTTTCAAAGCGTTTTAGTACAGGCCAGTTAAATCGGTCACATGAGATTTTACGTCGTCATTAGATTTTGCTAGTTTTTAAATAGAGATTTTAGGTACTTTACTTACATTTGATTTATTTTTAGTGTTTAGTATTTCATCCTTTAATCTATACACTATATCAAGTTTTTAAGCTTACTTTTTGGTTTATAGGGAATTACTATTTTAGATTTTATGTAATGTTTTTAGCTATGACCAGTACTAATTCTTTTTTGATTAAATCTCATCTATTTGTTATTTCAGCTCCCTTAAATTGTCATCCCTAGCACTAGTTGTCTACTTTTAATAAATTTACTACATTTATAACAATTTTTTATTACATATTGTGTGTATTGATTCAAATTAATAGTAATAAGCTCTCAATATGATTATATATAACCTTTTAATTTGATTGAACATTATTGGTTAATTATATACAATTTAGTAACATCTCAATAAAAATCAAAAATAATCATATACTTATTAAAATATGTCAGAGGATCCTTGTAAAGATCTGAGAGAAACATATGACAAGTGTTTCTAATTATGGTTAGATACTGACTATTTTAAAGGAAAAGTAAATGGTCCTATGATTCCATGTGAACCTTAGTTGAAAACATATCATAGCTGTATAAAAGAGAAAGACGAATATAGAAGAAACTTTTTAGAGTAATTAAAAGAGATTAAAGAGCAAGATAAAGATAATATAAATCAATAAATAGATCTAATATAGTAAAGGGTTTAAATAATCACAAGTTTCTCTACATACTTTATTATAAAAGATGCTATAACACCTAATCCTTAAAAACGCATTCACCCTTCCATAACACCCATTTCCCTTCTTATTTTAATCATTTCCATAATGGATCCTCCCTGCATATGCGAGCAATGCGATGATAAAAAGCACCCCTAATGCCCAGAAGATGAAAAAATAGAAGAGCTTTTCTGTGTTTTTTGCCAATACGAATCTCCTGCTGAATGTCTTATAGGAGGTAAACCAGCTTGTGTAGAATGCAAGCTTAATAGAAAGGCTCTTAACAAATCTCCAACAGGCAGTGTAAACTTAGACCTGAGTTCTGGTAAAATCAATATAATGGATCGTAATTTTAGATCAGGGAACATCTCATTTGACTCGGGTACTAGAACCCCGACATATGCCAGTGTGGGAAGTAATGATATTACTAATAGAATAGAGAAGGCATTAGGGAACTATGCAACTTCTCGTGATGGAAAAATTCCTGCAGAAAGTATAAAGGCATATAAGTTTCTAAGTAAATACGTAGGAGATAGTCTATATGAGTTGCAAGTACTATATTCAACTGAATTGGATGGATTTTCTAGTACATTTTTTCACTAAAAGGTTGAGAATAAGGGAGGGATTATGATTATTATTTCTCTGAGTGTGGGGTATGAAATAGCTGCGTATTCCTGGAAAGGAATTAGATAAGGAGTAGGGGATGTTACTGATGTGTAATCTGGAGGGGCTATTATAAAAGATGGATCATTCGAATTAGTTCAACTTGCTGATTAAGCTGTGTTTAATGTAAAAGAAGGTATAAGGTTTGGTAGATCACCGTCGTTGCTGATCAATTTCAATGACAGACATAGAAGCATATGCAATTTTGATAAATAACTAAAAGGAGTTGAAGAGTGGACTTACTGGATTGATAATATTACAGTTTATAAGTTGCAAGTTAATAATTAGGTAGGTTAAATGTTTATACAATGTTTAAATATGTAGTTTAGGACTATTAATTACTTATCATAAATAACTGTATTAATCACTTATATTTTATCTATTAATTTGTTTTCTTTCCATACACCGATTACTTTTCTTCCGTTCTTCCACACCTTTTCTCCTTTTCCAGATTTTAGATCATTTTCAAACTACCCAGTATAAATAGATCCTGATTTAGCCTTATACATACCTTACCCGTGCATTTGATTATTCATTCATTGCCCCTAATAACTCCTTCCATCAGCCCACTTATAACTTCCTTATCCTTCAATAATATTATTATTAAACTCTCCTTTATACGAAGATCCATCTGGCCATTTAAACTCCCCCTAACCTTGCTTCACTCCCTCTGAATACTACCCTGTATATTTAGCTCCATCCGGCCATTACTCAGTCCCCCTTCCATGCTGCATATCTTATGAAAACTGCCCATTATACACAGCTCCGTTGAAATAATAGTACATACCTTTACCATGGGCTTTATTCTCCCGTCATTAGCCTTAGTACACATCTCCATTAGAATGTATGAGTCTTCCATACTTAGATATCAGATCATTCTCTCAATACCCATAATAAAAAGTACCATCTCTCCAAACCTGTGTGCCTAGACCGTGTCTTTTCTGGTCTTTCCATTCCCCTAAATAATAAGCGTTATATCCTATCAAGTATACTGACTTATCAAAGGTCCCTTTTGGCCCAGGAGGAAGTTACACCTGTCCAAGTTTCTGTATTGCTGAATTTGTATTGTCATTTGAGAAATCTGGCAAGTAATTTCAATAGAGCTTCTTACGAGCTTAGTACCCACGCCAGATAGACTACAATTTCACAACTTCTTCTATAGATAACCCCTTCTTCTTTCGTTTTTCAATCACTTCGACATTAAATCGCTAGTTGCTGTCTATTTATTCCAAACACGAGCATGAATTTCCCATTTTGCTTAAAAAAACTAATCAAAGGCCCCATGATAAATCGCCAGTTGCAGTGGATAAACTTGCACCTCCATCAATAGTAATAATCTCTCCGTTAACAAAACTGCTTTGACTTGACGCGAGTCAAACTGCCGCATCAGCTACAGCCTTGGGATTATTCACTTCTCCTAGAGGAATTTTCTTACTAGTTTCCTTCATAAGTGCATCATTTTGCCTCTGTGACATTTTCTACTTTGCCGAGTGTATTCTTATAGGGGTGTTAGTTATTCCAGGTGCAACTCCATTTACTCTGACTCCAAACGAGGCTAATTCTAAAGCAGCACAACGAGTCAGCATGTCCAAGCAGGCTTTTGAGGTTTAGAACAGAGTAGACTTAGGCCTTGGTATTGCCGAGGCTGATATATTAACCACTACTCCTTGATTTTCCTTCAAAAACGGAGTAAGTATAGACATCAATTGCATGGGAGCCCTTACATTCACATTCATTGATGCATCGAAATCTTGTAGAGTAGTGTCTTTGAAGTGTGCACAGCTGATTGTACCTGCTGCATTGATCAATCCGTCGATTCTTCCTTCTAGTTCCTCGATTATACGCTTTATTACATCTTTTATTTCCTCAGGATTTCGTAGGTCACATCTGAAGATCTGCAAGGTTCCCTTGCTTTTAGGGTAGTCTCTATGTTAGTCTAGAAGTTAAGTCTATCTGCCTATGAGTGTTAGAAAGGCACCGTATTTAAGGAGTTTTCGGGTGATTTCACGCCCAATTCCACTAGATGCTCCGGTTACTATGAACCTTTTACCTAGTAAGTCTGGGTATTTTATATCAGAATTGGCTCCTTCCTCGAAAAGGGGCTCTGATTCCTTTGCTATTCCTCGTTAGCTGTATGGAGGTAGTACTGTATTTTAAAAAGCGTTCATTTTTAGTATGGGTTGTATAGAAACAGGTTTTATTAGATATAAGGGATGCTTTATTTGGTATTTACTAATTTAAATATGTGGTATTACTGCTTATGCTTAATTACCAAAAGTAGCAAATACTCAATGATAATTATGTATAAATATACACTTTTATTACATACTAGCAAAGTCTAGCAAATACACAGCCATTTTAAATTTACATAATGACGCAATCACATAAAATTATTAGTAAAATGAAATTTACAGTTTAATCACATATAATTCCAGTGGCAAAATATATTATCGCATCAACACCCCGAAAAGCAGCAACATTAGCCCTTTTCCTAGCTTTACTTTACCTTCTTAGAAAGTGATAAAATCCGCCAAACGTTTAAAACAAAGGTTTGAGAGGTGAATTCAGTTTTAAATTTACTCGATAACTTTTTAGACTTATAGGAATAATTCTACCCAGCTGAAAATCCCGTGAAATGAAGCATCTTCTGGCTTTGTGCTTGATATTAATTGTGAGATCATTTCTAAGCATTTAGGTATGTCAAATCAATGGAAAAGTAGTAGAATCTGTGATTTCTTAGAATTTTAAGTCATTTGTAAGAAAAGTAAGTTTTATACAGATTGTATAGCTTGGAGTTTTGGCTCTGCCAGCAAGTTTATCAAATTCCTCAATAAAGTTCTTCAGTAAGTAACTCGGCTATTATTTTAGATAGAGGATGAACAATACTTTAGTATAAAAGTATATGAGAAACCACAGCTTTTACAAGATCCAGCATATTGACAGTAGAATTGAGAATCCTGATTAGAGAATAACTGAACATGTAAGATTTTGAAATAGAGAAATAGCAAAACTTCTGCCTAATTTGACAAAGCCTCTTTTAGATATAGGGTTATTCTCATGACAGATAAGCAGAATGGTTGGTACATACGGGGCCTTGGGCATTATAGCTTGGTATGTGGCCTCAGGCCTAGCAGTTAAGTTCATATCACCTCCTATGAAGCGGCTTATAATGCAAGAGTAAAAGTACGAAGGAGCTTATTGACTTGCCCATCGATAGCTCTAAGCCTCATCTGAGTAAATTGCTTTTCACTAAGGAAATACGTGGGAAACTTAAAACATAACAACTCACTTTAAGCAGTTAATGCAACATATAAAAATGATGCTTTTCAAGAGGTTTTATGTGAAGTTGATGGATTAGTTGTTTATTAGAACAGGGGCTACACTAGTAGCCGGAGCTATTTTGTCTCTACCTATTTTTGGTAAGAAGAATATTTACAGCAATAACTCAACTGTTAGTGGAATAGCTGGGGACTGAATTACGAACTATTATTTATTATTGAATATATCAAAGGCAATAGAAAGAATTGTTACTTCTTATAAAAGACTCAGGTTTTTGTCATATGCTACTAATTCTGTTGAAGAGTTGTATAGTGTGCTAAATGATATCGAATTAGGGATCTATAAGCGGCCGTTGGTTAAGAATATACAGCATGATTTGAAGTTAAGAGGAGTAGTAAAGGAAATCAAAGATGCTATATCGTTTTAGGAAGTACCTATTATTTCCCCTAATGGATATGTTCTTATTGAAAACCTATCAATTGAGATTAAGTTAGGAATGCATACTTTTGTAAAGGGGCCGTATGGATGTGGGAAAAGTGGTATTTTTAGAGTTTTGGGAGGATTATGGCCGCAATTTGGAGGAATTGTAAGTAAGCCACCTTAGAATAAGATATTTTATACACCTTAAAAGCCTTTTCTATTCAATGGAACCTTGTTGGAGTAACTTATATTTCCTGATACTATGAACGAGTTTTTGATAAAGAAACATAAGATCTCATATATCAAAGAGTTGATTTAATAGCTTAAAATTATTTCCTTAATTGAAAAGCATGATTTATAAGAGATTTAGGATTGGAATAAGGTGCTAGGAATTGGAGATAAATAAAAGGTAGCATTGCTGAGAATCCTATACCATAAACCTCTATTTGCCATTTTGGATGAATGTACTGGAGCACTGCCTAGAAAATTTGAAAAATAATTATATGAAATCTACAAAAAAAGTAATATAACGCTTATTACTATTAGCTAAAGAGAAAATTTGATTAAATTTCACAATTTTATTCTGATTATCGACTAGGATGGAAGTTGGACCTACTCAAAATTATTAGAGTAGTCGTATCAATCATAAGATATTCTTTTAGGTGTTTAATAGTTTTAGTTCTATGTAATTTTTTATTAAGTATATAACATATAATTCTTCCTAATTGGAATATGATTTAATTTTATCAAAAGATTGGAATTAATTATTAACATTATTAAACAAATAATCCAATTCTTCTGTTAACTCTTTCACATTTATCTGCTCCCTCATTTATCTTTTGAATTATAAGCCTGTTTAAATTATCTTATTATTTGCTAGCGATATGGCTGTTTAAGCTCACTTGTATCATGTGATTCTGTAATTAAATATTTTCTCTTACTATTTCCAATCGCTACTTTAGGGGTAGATCATATAAAATGCTATTATTCTGACTTACCTATGCAATAGATGAAAAGCTCCTAGAACGGTTGTTTGTTCCTGACTAGGGCGTTTATCCCATAGGTGTTATCTATGAATTTAAAGCCGTAGGTTTTGTAATTCTACTTACACTCTATGATTTCTATTATGTGTGCTCAAAGATAGGAATTTTAGGCCTCCTCTTATTATTACTAGTTGACAATCTTCTCCTTCTTTTCCTCTTGCTTCTTTCTATAGTCAATGTGTTTTACTATATAGGAATATTCAACGCCTTTTTTAACTCTAATGCATAATAAGGCATTTTTATAACAAGTTTAGGGTTGAATTACAGTCTTTTATTCTACTTCAAAATTGATTAACTCCTTGGCCTTTTAGTCTGCATAGGTTTTCTATTGGGTCTTGAACGTAAGGTGGATATTTGATTGATTCTAAGGAAGTATCAATACCCATTTTCACTTTTGCAAAAATCAGCTTCAAATTCTAGTAGCAAATACCCCTCCTCTATATACTTCTTTATCACCTTAGCCAGTGATTACATAGAAATAGTAATTTCACGAGTGCAGTCTATAGGCTCCTCAGTTAATTTATCAGGTTTTGTAAAATACTTTAAATTGAAAGAGTCATAATCCTACTAGACACTTCCTTATAGTTGATACTTATTAAGATATTTGACACATGAAATTTTATTCTAGGTTCACAAGGCTTTTACCCTCTAGGCTTGTTGCTCATAAGGAATAACATACTACTGTAACATAATTGACTTGTTTTGTCTTATACTAGTAATCCAATACTTGCTGGCCTCTTCAGCTGAGAATATAAGGACACTCTAACCTGATTCCTATACTGCTACACAAAGAGGGTAATTCAAATCTCCAATTAAACCTGATGATCCACCAGAACAAAATCTGAAGAATTATGTTAATTGACTAAGGCAAAAGGTCTAATCTATTACCAATCTTTTACGGCTGTTTGTGTAGAAGTAAGTCGCAGTTTAAATGTCCCATCCATATATAATTGTTTAAGGAATAAAAATTGAAAGAGATTCTCCGTAATCAATTATTTATTTAAAGATTTTCATACACATGTCTTTATCCTATTCTCTATTTTTCCCTAAATTCAGCATATGATTTGGACTTACCGGTTCATTGCTTGTTTCCATTTTAATTATCTATTAAATCTTAATGAAGATTTAAGTTAAAGTATTACTAAATTAGTGTAATTACTGATCTTCAGAGTAATTTAGGTTACACTATAATGGAAGCTTTGATACTTTATTTAAATTCACTTGTTTTTTCCTTTTTAATACAAGTGGGTTAGTCGCAGGAGCTTACAGGCGTACATATTTACGGGCTTGAAATATCTCCTAAAGATTACTTTTTAGGCTTGCTCCTTTAATATCAATGCTAATGTACTTTGCATTCTCTTTCATTTGTTTTAGATCTGGAGCTCTACAATGACTACCGTGTGAAATTTTGCATATCCCCATTTTTCAATTATTAGATTTTAAAGGATGATAATGCATGAAATAGCTTAAGCTAATCTGAAATATGTTTAATTGATATCAGTACACTAGTATAGTATCTGTTGTGATATATTATATTTAAGAAGTTGCTGGTATGTGTTTAAGTATAGGTAATTTTAATTAATTAAGTGTTCTTAAAATTTCTAGTTTTTTTATAGATTTTGATAAATTTAGTGTATTTTTGTATTTTGGAGAATTTAAATTAGTGAAATATCTGATTTATTAAATAGATTATCAATTAAAGCTCCTATATAATCAAGCATATGGATGTACTCGGTTTAGTTCAATAAATCAACTCAAATCTAAGCATGTGAATCCAGGAAAAGATAGACAATGTGTAATAATGTTGAATAAAATTAGAATTAATTAGGTTAATTTGATATTTTTTAATTATTTCGTACAGGAGATTTTAACTCTATAAATATCTGTTATTAATGATTAGGATAGCAGATATGCTTTGAAGCCATTTTAATGTTGATAATTAGAAATTTATAAAACTTCCCATGCATAAAATGATTAATACATTTATACAACTTTCTTCTCCCTAATAAAAGCCCAACAAAACTTCTTCAATTCTTATAAACATCGATAAAATTATCTATCCTAACCTTCAAATGACTATTCAAAGCGTTATAAGTTTAAAATGTCCGTAGCAGGTTCAAGACCCGGCAGCCGATATAGCAGTTAGCAACATAGAGAAAAACTTTTAAGAATAAAGCACCGTGAGGACTTAAAAGGCGCCTTAGTAACAAAATTCCTCTAAAAATACGGAACACGCAGACGCCGAGATTTTATAGAGCGTGAAGTGGAAAACACACTAAAAATTCTTCCTTTAACAGAAGAAAACCTCCGAAATCTCGACGAAAGAATTTAGGGCGGTACATCAATAGGTTCTTCTCAACAAAACAGATAAAGTAACAATGCTAGATCAGTAATATCAGGCAGGTCAGTAAGAACGGGAGACTCCCGTCCCCAGTCAACCTAACAAGACAGGTAATCCCAGGCCTCAATGTCGTATATGTCAGGGGCGTCTAGGTTATCAGAAAACAGTAAAAGGGAAGATGATTTAGACTCCCTTTACTCCTAAGAATCTAGAGCAAGTTCTGCAATGATTCCTCCTGATAAAGATGAATGGGCTGTAATAATGCAGTACAACCAAGCCTTATGGCGTGAGGAGGAGCGTTAGAGACAGATTCGCTTATAGTAGCAAAAAGAAGCTATGAGAAGGGAATTAGACCGGTAGATGGAGGAAAAGAAGTTAAAAGAGATTAGAGAAAAGGAGGAACTACAGGATTATGTAAATGTACAGAATGTGAATCTTTAGATGCAAGACGAGCGGGAGAGAATGAAGGATTAGATGTACAGGGAGAAGGTTATGTAGGAAAAGAGGAACAGGGATAAGCAATTAAGAGATTTGAATAGAATGCGTAGAATGAGGGAAAGGGAGGAAAAGCAAGCTGATGCTTAGATGATAACTAGGCTTTAATAGGAGCATAGGGAAGAACTAGAGGCGTAGTAGAATAAAAGAGAGGAAGAGATGAGGCAGAGGAGGAGGATGCTAGAGGAAAATGCGTATTAGAAGCAACTTCAGAAATAAAAGGAGGAATAAGCAAAGTAGGAAGATGTTAGATTAATGAATGCCTATTCATAGATGCTTGATAAGTAGGAGGCTGATAGGATTGCTGAGTTGTAGAAAAGAGAAGACATGTAATAGTAATTTATGACTAGAATGGCGGATACTGTGCTAAAGGAGTAAAGCATGAAGGACAAGCAGGAGGATATGGAGCTCATGAATTACTATAACAGCTAATTACAGTATCATATGGAGGAAGATGAGCGTCAAAGATTGAAGGATTAAGAAATTAAAGCAAAAATGAGGGATTATCTTAGTAGGCAACAATAGGAAAAGTATATGAGGAAATAGTAGGAACAATAACTACAGAATCAATAAGCCTAGATCTGGAAGGATGAAAATGCACAGTACTTTTAAATGGAAAATGATATAAACTAATAAAGAAAGGACCTGTATAAGCAATATTAGGAAGAGTTAAAGCAGTAGATGGAGGATAAGAAACAAGCCAGGATGCATCAGATGACTCATGTTGAAAGAGCTTATAATAGAGATCTACTAAAGGAAGTTATAGATACAACTGCCCCGATACCCGAGGCAAGAAGATAGTTTAAATAAACTTTTTTTATATAAAAATGGCTAGGCAATTGTATAAAACTCTTATATAAACCCAAGAGCTAAATAGACTAATGCAGGCCAGACAGCCTGTGTATATACTAGACGCAAGTTATAATATACCGGGAGTCACAGGAGACCCTATTCAAGAATTTCATAATAGAAGGATCCCAAATGCCAAATTCTTTGAAATTGATACAATTGCTGATAAAACCTCATCTTATCCTCATATGATGCCTGATAACAACACTTTCAATCATTATATGAAAAAACTTGGTATAAAAAACGATGAAAATCCTCTAGTGATATACGACAGACTAGGAGTAATCAGCTCTCCTAGAGTGTGGTTTACTTTCAAAACGTTTGGAAGAAAAAACATAGCAGTATTAAACGGAGGATTACCTAAATGGGTAGAAGAAAGCCTTCCAACTGAGTCTGGGCAAGTGGCTATATACAACTAAGATGTATCAAGAGAAAATGACGAGGATTATCTCTATGCAAAAGATGAGAAAAAGATCAAAAGCTATGATTTTGTCCGAGCTTTGGCTGAAATTTTGCCTAATAATTCGAGTTAATTCGACTTCCTAGACGCACGTCCTGAGGGAAGAGTTAAGGGAGAAGTTCCGGAGCCTAGATAAGAATGCAGGCCAGGCGGAATAGCAGGAGGAAAGAATATTTTCTTCAAGAATTTCTTTAATGATGATAAAACCTTCAAGTCAGTTGAGGAAATCAAGGAGATTATTAGTCAATCTGGTGTGTCAACTGATAAATAAATAGTCAATTCATGCGGATCAGGCTTAACTGCATGCATAAATATACTGGCTTTAGAAATTGCAGGTATTGAGAACACTTTGCTGTATGACGGTTCATGGGCTGAGTTTGGAGCTATTCCGTTTGAAGCCCCTACGCAGAAAGTAAAGGAGATAATTAAAAGCTTAGTTAATTAAGGTCTTATTTAAAGTATAATTGTCTTACAAATTCTCTTACATCTGGCTGATCTTTTATTGTAAGTAGTGCCTCTAGTACATTAAGTAATTCAACGTCTTCAGTGTCTCCGTATCATGATTATATGTGAATTCCGTTATCTATTTGAAAAAGGAATGATTCTACAGCATTGTCTATAATTATAGTCTCGCTGAGATTTCTGTTTAGAATTCGTAGATCCTTTATATACATATTGTTCATTAATGTACATGAGTCACGGTAAATTCTGAAATTGATGTTCTCTTTATATGGGTCTATTGCATTTATTATTGGCTCGGCATATGCTTTATCAGAGGCTGTGAAAATTACAACTTCAAATAACTTGCCAACCACTTTTAGAAAAGGTTAAAGATAAGGTCTGAATTTAACATATGTATTCTAAATTTGATCTTAGAATTTAAATGTAGTAATTATGTCATAATCTGGTATTTGTTACAAACTACTACATATTAAGGTCTCATCCAAATCTAAAACCAGTGTAATTCGTTTTGAGCTTCTAGTTTTTAACGGTAATTTAGGTTAAAAGAAATGCTAAAGGGGAAAGTTTGGGAGTTTTTGCGTATTTTCATAATCGTTCAGATATTCTTGTTGATCGTCTGAATATAATGTTGTGATATCGTCTTCATCACAATATAGAGTAAAATCTTACTCCTCTGATATGTAGTCTAATTGCTTTGAAGATTTGTTTAGTTGATTTAGGAAATTGGAGTTGCAGTATTAATTTTGATAATCCTCCATTAATTATAATTTTAAGTTTTATTAAGTAAAAAACGACTAGCAAATGTAAATAAATGGGGATATTTTAGTTAAACGAATAAATTTCCTTTGTATTAAGGATACATTATTAAGGCATGTTTAAACTATTTTATTTATCAATTTACAAACCCTTAATTGTGATGGAAACAAGGATTATGATATTAGAAGGGTAAAACTAATTAATAAGCTTATTTCTGATATAAATGAGAACATTATCAAATACAACATATTAAACGATGTTTTATTATGTCACAAATTTATAGAGAGATTTAAATCGCTAAAATTAGTTTAATTGTGAATACTTATGAATAAATTAATAATAAGGAAAATGATTAATAGTCTTTGTTATCGAGAGAATATTACCCTTTCATTAAATCATCTCTAAAGTTAGTACTTATATCGTATAATGTATAAAAATATGCTTCTCTATTATAAATCAATTATAATTACTTAGAAAATCCCTTTATAAATAGACTGCACTCTTAATAAAACCTTATAACAATAAGACTAGCACAGGTATTAATCACTGATAAATTTTAATAGTAAAAAAATACAATAAAATGTTATTGAAGAGAATTAATAGTAATCTAGCGTTTTAATTCGGGCAAGAAGTAAAAGAAAATCAAGGCTTCTACTGTATTCTGCACTACCCAAGCTTTGAAGCCGGTTTTATAAGTAGCACCGAGCTCCAAAAGTTCTGCAAACGCTAGGAAACTGATTTAAGATCTCTTCATTACAAAAGTGCAGTACTAATCTAAACCCATATCAGAATTTTTCTAGCCAAAGCAGAGTTGAAAAGGAGAATTGACTACAGAGATTGATGTATAGCTAATAATGCAGCTATAGAAATCCAAAAGAACTACAAAATGTGAAAAGCGATTAAATACAGGAACTTATTATGATGTATGCGTGAAATTTCTTATAAAAGAACAGAAGCAAGTATGTTCATACAAAAAAATTTCCGAATATATAGATTTTCTCAAAAGCTGCATCAGTTGGCTGTAGTTGCCAGATTGTTTAGAAGCAGGAATACTGCTGCTATTTTTATTCAAAAGTATGTGAGAGGATTAATAGTAAGGAAAGACTTGTGGTTTATGAAGAGGAGGTCAAAGAGAAACTTGCTTATTAGATGGAGATACAAGGCAAAATAAGTCTTTATTATTGGCAATTTCACAAAGCCTGAATGGACAACGATGATTCCTATGGTTTATTCTAGATAGTTAAAGGAGTATTATTCAACTTACTTTATGGATCAGGCAATTCTACCTGGGAAGTATAAGATGAAGTTTATAGTTGATTCTGTTTTCACTTGTGATGGTAATTATAATATTGCTGAGGAAAAAGAAGGTAATTTTAATAATATAATAGAAATAACTGTTGATGACTCTAAATTGATAAAGAAAGAAGCTAAGAGGGAAAATAGGGTCATCAAATATGAGGTTTTTTAGTATTAATAAGAAAATATATCTAAAATTAGTTCTACTTATGAATAAACTCTTCTATTTGCCCTTTAAGTATGTCTTTAACTTCTTTGTTGTTAACAGTTTCTATTATCTTCTTTTGTATAATATCTGTCATTTCTTTCTATACTTTATTTATATTTTACGCATTAGATTTAGCAACTGTTGACATATTATTGTTAAGGGTAACCATGTTTCTGTTTAATATCCCTATTTTTCTATTAACTTCTTTATTTTCCATTATATCAACAGTTTTATCAATACAGTGACTAGCTTCTACATAGCATTTGAAATAATATTCTAAGTTCTTAACTGCTCTTATAAGATTCTCTTAGATTTAGAACATTTTGTTATACAGTTTGTCCCTTGTAGAATCAATAAGGTTAAAGATTGGTTATAGATCGATTTAGATACCTTATTGTTAGTAGTTGTTAATAATTTATTGTCTTGAATCCTTCTCTTAGTTATCCTTTTTTATCTTATATGGTTTTTTATACTCAATATAGGATATCATTCTATCTACACATTCATTTGCTTCTATTATACAAATAACATCAAGTGCTGTATTATTTATATGTTAGTAGATAGGCTATAAGTCTTATTATTGGATAGGTTGATTCTGCATTTGAGGTTGATTTTGCATATAAGGTTAATTCTGCATTTGGGGTTAATTTTATATATAAGGTTAATTCTGCATTTGAGGCTAATTTTGCATATAAGGCTAATTTTGCTATACTGGCTGGCCATTCATCTACTAATCAATCTGTTAATAATTCTACTACGGAGCCTATGAAAATGTTTGATTATTAGGAGCTATAAACTATCCTTATTAGTTCTACTATGGAACTTATTGCACTCCATTCTACTACGTATTTCTATCTTCTGGTTATTAGTGATTATCTTATTTATTTGAACTGTACACAATTTCATCTCTTGATGAGTCAAGATTTGCCAGTTTAGACAGAACAGGTCTAAAATTTCATAGATCTGCTGAATCATCAACATTACTACCCATACCATCTAATTGCAATTGAGAGCCTTATCGACTATGGTTAATCGTTTTATCCTAATTTTATATAATAGATGGATCATCAGATAACTGCAAGGTCTCAGCTGGTTAAATTGTCTTTGGGTTTTACTCCGGCTATTAAACAAAAGCAGGTGTGTTTGGTTGGATATTATTATCTGCATGTATTTGTGATAGTTACTGTGGTTGTTACACGTAAGTCGGCTACTGGAATTACTATGATTATTATGGTTGCTATATGTATTAAGGCTGTTGTATAAGTATTTAGCTCGGAGGAGTTTGTTAATACTAGTAATAATTACCTTATTAAGGTTATTAAGACAATGCGTTTATTTATCTTTGTAAATCTTGTAGTTATTAATCATAGTTTAATTACATCATCATAGGCGATTAATTCAATTATGGCTGATTATTCTCCATTTATATTACTTTTTAGCTTAAATCTCTTACTTGTTCACCTAAATTATTAT
Source organism: Condylostoma magnum (assembly GCA_920105805.1). Taxonomy (NCBI): domain Eukaryota; phylum Ciliophora; class Heterotrichea; order Heterotrichida; family Condylostomatidae; genus Condylostoma; species Condylostoma magnum. Next base: position 30,607 of record CAKKTI010000110.1, read on the forward strand.
CTTGTAGCACAATTGGAGCAAAAGATGACTTATCACCCTATTGAATCATTTACACAATTTATTTTAAAGCTTCATCAAGTCTCTGGGCTTATTATTCTTATTGTTTTAGTCTAAAATTAACTGAGTCTAAATCAACCTTTTCATTTGGCTGTTAAATATCTGGCTAATTACCTTATATCATGCTAGTGGGTTCACTATTAGAAATTCCTGGTCCTTTATGCTTTTATGACATACTGCTGATTCTATTATTCAGATTATTTATTAATTACTTTAAAGCTTCAATCTCTCCTACATTATACTCTAATTATATTATCTTTGTTGTAGATATCTTATTGTCTTAGTCTATTTCATTCATTTTATTGAACAAAGGCTCTTAAACCTATTAAAAGGCGGATTAAAAGCCTTCAATTTAGTTTTGAATTTATTACTGTGATTATTTAGGATTTGATTATTATACTTACCTCAATTCCTACTTTCTGTTTAATTCCAATTGTCCGATTCTTTATTCGAAACCCTAAACTGTTCTAAATAAATTTTCATTGGAGTTTTATTAAATATCTTTTATGATTTTATACAAAGAGTCGTATTGATAACCACTATTAGACAATCTTGACTCAAATTTACTGTCCATTTATGTCAAATTCTACAAGAGCTTTTGTATTTAGTCTTATAATTAATCATTAAGATCTCTTATACCATTACGCATTTAAACAGTTTCATTTTCAAATATGTTCCTGTACTTTTTATCAAGTTAGTCTCTTAATGCATCAAATTTCCCTTAAGTACTATCATATAAATCCTTGGTAAGTTTTCCTATTTTATTATCAAACAAAATTACATTATTTGAATGATTTGTGCTAAGATTTTCAATTTCTTAATAAAGCTTTCCTTCTAATTATGCTAATTATTTCTGTTAATTTTCATCCTTATCAACAAATTTCCTATCAAGTTCCTAAGAGAATTTACTATTAGATTCCAACCTTTTCTAGATTCCATCTAACTATGCACCAATTCCTTTTTCATTTTCATTTTACCAATTATAAACTGACTCTTAAAATCCGTCAATACGCTTTTCTAAGTTAAGCATTAATTGCTTCAACTGATTTTCCAAGTTTTAAACATTATTTCCCATTTTGGTAACTTCATCATCTAATTTTCCAGCCACTTATTGAATATTTCTCTGCATTTTTTTCCTTAAAATTTCTCTATTTCCTCCTTCCTCCATTACGACTTATTCTAAATGCCCAAGTCTCCCGGATATTCCTTCTTTCACTATTTCAATGGTATAAGCAATATCTTTTATATTATCATTCAACATTTACTGCATTTTAGTAATTTGCCCATTTGTAGTATCTTTAGATTTATTGATTAATTAATGCAGAGTTTGTATACCTTCCTACATTAAATTCAGTAAACTCCTGTCTCTTTCACTCATTTATTACTCCTCAGATTACAAATAAGTGTAAACTGATTAGATTCTGCTTTCAACATGATGTTAATAATCCTTCTCTGTTCTAGTACGTTATTCTACTTCTTCACTTACTCTATTCTCTATATTTCTATACATAATTTCTAGTTAATCCTTAGTACTTCTTTACTTTTACTACTGTTGCTCTTAATTCTTTATTAGATTCTTGCGTTCAGACATGATACTTTAATAAATCTCATCCCTTACTCCTTATATCTTATCATCTAGTACATTTTACGATAATTTTTAGTTGTTTTACAGCTCATTGATTCTAAGTATCAAAGTTTGCACTATGTCATCATTCCTTCCTACTTCCTTAGCAATAAAGGATTGTGTATCAGCTACTAACCCTCCTCTTTAACTGTATAACTAATCGTTTAAACTAGCAATTTCCTTTTTATTAGCATTATCCTTTAGCTGTAACTCCTCTATTCTCTTATTAAGTGAATTAACATTTTAATGCATTTGCTCTAAAGCTTATTTTGTACTGTTTGTCATTACTTTCATAGCTTCTTGCAGCATGTTGACTTTATTAGATGTTTCATTTACTCTAGGGTTTTCTATACCCCTGTTAAATTATGGCTATTCCGGCAAATCTAGTACTTTTTTGCGTTTTAACTCTGTTTTTACTTCCATCATCTAAATTTCTAATTCACGCATCCTTGTTTCTAGGTCAAGTCCTTATGTATTTTACTCTTAAGGTGTGAAACGACGACTCTATGAATGCAGATTTCTTTCTGATACAACTGGTAGTAGTTATTTTCTTGAGCCTGGAGAATTCCCGTATCTGGCTGATCCTCCGAAGAGCTCCCATACTTCATCTTTCTCAGGGAAATAAGGTTGTTTTAATCGTCTGCCTGAGTTTTATTGAGACATTTTATTAAATTTTTGGGAGATTGTAATAGTTAGTATTGATGGTTGTATATAGGGGATTAAGGGTTTTGTATAAAGTGCTTGATTATATACAGGATAATGCACTTTAGGAGACAGAATTAAATTAGACTATCGAATATGATTAGAGATGTATTTATTAAAAATCTCTTAATGAATATATAGATAAGATAAAGTTAGTTATATTGTTGCTATGTAGGACCAGGAATAATAAACAAATTGATTTACTAAAGAAAATGAAAGAATAAGAGTTTTCGGGGGACTATGAACGTCTGCTTATCATATTTATATGGTTGTATAAAAATGCATAGAACACTAAAATTAGCTGAGTATATTTAATAGTTACAATATAAAAGGTAATGATAAATCTTTTAAGTAATAATTCCTAAAAACGGTATTAAATTTGAAATCATTTCTGCTACGACTTACAGCCTATGCATTTGAAATTTTAGAGGTACTTAATTAAATAAATTCAAAATCAACTATATAGAGTAATTGAACCATGTTTTACTAATTGTAATTTTGGAATGGATGTTAAGACTTGAAAAGAAGATAATACACATCCTCCATATTCTGATTACTACACAACTACAACAATATTACATTATATCCACAGTTTAACTACTATATTCAAACACACTTATATACTAACTTTTCAACAATTAAACAATTAGGAAACTAATTAGATTAGATTATCTTCATCATAACTCGATATATGTTCATAGCTTTAATCATTCAGATCTAGTAAGTCTACTTCATATATCCTATGACTTTCTATCTAATTTTAACTTATCTCTTCAGCTTCTGCCTACTTCAGCACTTGAACTACCTCTTTTTACCCTTACATTTGTTGTATAAGCTACTCTTATATTTTTCCCTTTCTTTACTCATCAATTTACCTTACACTGATAGCAAAATTAGCGAAAATAGGCTTATGATCAGAATAAGTGCTATCACAAGTATAGTACTATTCTAACTGAACTCCCTCTCCATTATACAAAATGCGATCAGTCCATGCAGGTGCTCTGTTCTTTTTAGAAGTATCATAAATATTAGTTCCTTTATCATACTTATAAGTAGGGTGAAACGTAATTTACCCTTCCTAATAATCCTTCAGCAGTGACTTATCATGTTGCATAGATATATTTAACTCATCATGTGTAAGTAACGTTTCAATATCATTTCCGTCTATATGCTCGCGTATAAAGTCATTAGGAAGTGTTATTCTAAAATTGAGATCACCGGTAAATAATATAACAACATGTTCTTAGTGCCTCTGAACAAAATCTTCTTTTATTTTCTTCTCAATTAGCCTAACTTCCTGTAATCTTGACTTTAACTAGCCAACACCACTTGAAAGATGAGAATTAGAAATAACTATCGTAGTATCCATTAACTTAAACCTTATAATAGTACTTCCCTTGTTCCCCATGATTCCCTTAAACCCAATTTTCACCTTTCCAAACTCAATATCAGTGATACTTCTAATTACTTGCTTTTATGCAATTAGAGCTATAAAGCAGCCTACTAGGTCCTCATGTTACACAATCTCGTATAGGTTGGGATGTTTGATGTTTAGCTGGTCTTATATAATACGAACCCATTACTACACTGATTTCTTATTAGCCCCTTAATTTAGTACATATCTGGGATTAAGTTTTACAATTTCTTATAAACAAACAACTATTATACGGGGACACTAATCACCTAGTAACCAATCAGTCACATCTATTACTACCGGTGGCTTTTTACCGGCTAAGTTTCAGCAAGCCACTCTTAATGAAATCGGGTAGAAATTAGTCCATTCATTCTATCTTTAATACAGTTCTTAACTTATAATGCCAATGCCTTACGATTTAGTAGTTTGCTGTTTTAGCATTATATCATGAGCCTGCTGTTTATGCTAGTCTGTAGCATTAGCGTTGTACAATCTGTTTATGCTTGTCTTTCCATGGGATATTAGCCCCTTCAGCCCCTGTTTTCCATCTCTTGTTACTGATGATATTGTGGAATTAGTGCCAGTGTATTGGACACTCAACATATCTCCGTTATCTGCCCATAAGTCTCGAAAGCTTTAGCATAAATCAGATTCAGGCATTTCGTATAGACTGCTAGGAATGTCTATCCCTATGCATCTGAGTTGTTGTGATAAAGAAAATCAGGATATATTGCATTGCACTACGTTTGTACGGTCTAGACAATCTAGGCAGTTTGTACGGGACACTCCTCGTTAGTACTTAGGCCTTTACCCGTCTATTTCGTAGAAGTAGTCGTAATAATCAAGGGACTGCTGAATCTATTCAAAGAGTTGCCGTATGTTTCTATGAGATGATTTGCATATGCTGTGATAGTCAAAGTGAGTTAGTCATACTTTGTTTTAGATTTATTGCTGATTTTACTGAAAAACAGATGTAAAGTTATCTGTAAGGAGAACCTCGTTTTGTTTATATGAAGCTAATAAGTTGATCATTGTTATATGGGAGTAGCGGTCAATTAGATCTTGTATGTGCTTTATGAACGCATTATTGCTTTATTCTAATGAGTTTTTAAGCTCTACAGTGGCAGTTACTCCTACTTCCTTTCAGTATAAAGGAACTGAGCCTCGTATTTGCACATATGAGAAAGTATGATCCCCTATTTATAATATTTGCTCAGTTTCTACAAAATTAGCAACATTTCCCTCTGAGTCAATTCCTCGTGCATTGTAACGAGTACCTGTGTTTTTTCAACTTCTCCTAGAAATTATAGAGAGCTAAATATTCATATTGTTGTGTATAAAAGGCTTGATTCCTACAAATCCCTGTATTATAGGAATAAATCACTTATTATCAATATTCTGTTAAATCAAATGTCTGTATAATTAGCGATTCCAGTAGTAAATATCATCTGCACTCTCATGTAGGTTAGATGTAATGCTTTACCGTTATAGGCAATTAGTAAGATCATAATCATATGAAAAATAGCATCCCTCTGTATACAATTTTACCATATGTGAGCACTATCTTTATACTTCCTCTCTTTATTTAGTCTCTTTGAACGGTATAAACTGTACATCTTTTATCTCGTATATTATTTTTCCACTAATTTGCCCAACTGCATCCGCTTAAGTTATCACAACCACATACTGCTCTTCCTGTATATTAATCAGTCCAATCAAGCAAAAAGTTTCAACAGTTTAGAACTCTCTATCTACAGTGTAATCTAAAGGGTTAAAATGACTTGATTCTACACATCTGCCAGTAGTTTTTTCCATTATAAGCTGAGATTCACTTTAAGAGTTTAGTCCTTAAAAGGTAAAATGATGTTTTGTAATATAAAGTCCTAGTACTGGTCTAGCTCTGTTTCGCATTTTTATTTAAATTATTAAAACTAGTTAATTTCTGAGTAAGATCGCTTCTCAGGCAAATTATGCCGCGTTTTAACCATTACGCCGCTATGTTGATACACTCCAGCACTATTAATGTAAACACCGTGAGGCTCCCATACAGAGTAAATTTCGAATTGATTAATATCCTGTACCTTGGTCTCATCAGGTGCCTCAGTCAACTCCCCTTCCTCCAGTCCCGTCTCAGCACTCACATTAGGCAGTATATCCTACTTATTTTTCATATTATCCAACAACAACAATTTCATGTTCTCTAAATCAGGGACACTCCCAGACACTTAGTTTGTATTAGGCCACCTGGCACTAGGCCACACTACATCAACTGCCCTTTCCGGTCGTTTCAAGCAAAATGAGTGTGGGTGTAAGCACACTTTGACTCCATCTATTGAGAACTCCTTCTGTATTCTCTTGGCAGTCTGCAAATCCCTTACAGTAACTATAGTGCAAAGCGTCCTATTTACATATCTGGGTATTTCCACACTTTCCACCCCTTCCCCCAGATTCATTAGCAGTTCATTGGGTTGCATCATTCTCCGTAGATTTCATATAACAACTCCGGTCCACTGGGTGTTTGGGTCTAGGGTTTTGTCTATGTACTATCTCACTGATACAAGGTTAAACTGCCCTCCGGGTATACCATGCAGCACGGCCCCTAGGTCACCGTGTAATTCTTCTTGATGGAGTCTGTAGTATAACTTCTAGGCCTCCTGCTCATTTGAAAAGCTGACAATACCACAGTGTATTGTAGTCTCTGAGGTTATATGGTCCACTACTCTAACCCTCAAAGGATGCGCCTTTAGCTTTCATAATGCGCGTTGGAGGCCTATTGATGTCATATTTGCATCCAGATGGAAAAATATAAGCGAGGGGTTTTAGTAGGGAGTTTCTTAAAAGGTCTCTGTTATATCACTTGTACTCGTGACCATTATAGAGCCTATGATCTCCTGTATGCTTGGGTGCTTTCCCTCGCTGTCGTCATCTGAGGATATAGAATCGATTAAATTTCTGTGTTATGGAGCATAGGATCGAAGGTGGCGTACTTTTAAAACCATAAGGCATGGCCTTATGTTATACTGTTTTATCTTTTAGCGTACTTTTTATGGATCTATTTTAGTTAGACATTAGCTGGCCTTATCTAAAATTTCATTAAACTTCTATTACTCCATATTTATGTTACTAGTAATTATGTGAGAAATTGGTTACTATGTTCAATGTTTTCTTGTTATTTGGACTTTTGGGATGTTGTTGAGTAGTTGGTGTACTAGACCTTCTTCTTTTTTGCTTATAATAACATCGTTTATATCGATTTATGGCTTTTGGTTTCCTGGCATTATCCATTTAGTGCGGTCTTACGCACGTTGGTTTTTAGTCAACTTTAAATACTCCTTTCTTCTTCTTTCTTGAATTATGTTTGTGTATATTAAGTACCCAAACATTCCTATAAACTGCCAGAAAGTAAAGGAAAAGATGCAGATTGTTGCAGAAGCATAAGGATGCTTGTTTATGTAGTATCTTATTCCAGTTAATTGTACTTATAGTTCTACCTTTGCATCATATACTTAAATTTCTCTTGGGTATAATAATACCTGTATTTACTGTACGTCTAAGTGCTCTTGGTTGTTTATTGGGAATTTCACTTATACTGTTTAAGTTTCATCATACATTCCTATTAGACTTGGAATAAACATAATGATTGATTTGAAATATCTAGCTACAAAATTAGTATATCTCAGCATTCCCATTCCTTTTAGCTCAATTTTATCGCTTAAATTCACTCTTATATCGAAGTTTCCCAGAGAGAAGTTGGTTTCTGTCTCTGGCATGCTTAGTTACAAGGAAAGAATATAGTTCTCATTCTGGAGAACAAATCCATCGTATATCATTCCCACCTTATAATCATTTTCTTGGTACATAATCAACTCCTACTCCTAATAACTTATAGGCATTATGCCTAAATGTATTAAAAAGTACAAAAGTACAGAAATAAAGGTCATTCCCCCAAAAATAGCGGTCCACATTAAAAGTTTTTTCAACAGTGATACTCCTCTAGCAGAAGTATACTGCACAATAGAATTAATCCTACAGTAAAGAGGACTACTCAAAGCAACAGCGCAGTCAATCATCGAGCTTGCTATGTAATAACTGGTTGTATACATTTTATTATAAATGACGCAATAGATTAAATAATTATCACACAGAAATTGCAAAAACACTCGCAACACAAAACATCGTTTCATTTTCCCATCTAACAATGCATGATCCGTCTATACTTGAGTTCCAGTAGCACGTTGAGCTAATATGCACCAAACTCTCTCCTTCCTTTTTAGGAAACAAAACGCAAGTAGCGCAGAATTTAAAATCTCCACTGAGTTAATGCAGCTGATTAACAATTTCCCTGGAAACTTAATTAGACCATGATTCTACTAGTCTGTTTTGATAGCTTCTACCTTCTAGAATGTTTGATATTGATTCCTAAATAGATGCCTCGGCTTGGGGTTTCTGTATATTTCTTACGATGTACTCAAATTTACCTGAGTCTAACATCTTGAAATTATTATGTGGGGGCCACTCCTTAGACAGTTGATTTTTACCTATGGCATCCGGTATGGAAAAACATTGTTTTACGCTACCAAAAGAGCACTAGAGAGTAAATTTTAAGCAGAATCGGGGTATAATATGGATTTTTCGGTAGAAAGGATGAGCAAGGCTATGCAATAGCCTTAAGTTAAGCCAATGACTAAATAAGAAGCGTTAAAAGTTCTAAATCTAGGGGAAATATATGATTTGAATAAGGTAAATACAAACTATTTGTAGTATTATTAAATGAATGATCCACAGAAAGGAGGGTCATTTTATCTGCAATGTAAGTGTATTGGAGCTAAGGAATTATTGGAAAAGGAGTTAAACAAATAGTAATAAAATGGCTTTGAGTCTGATGCATCGGTGGGGACTATCACGTAGGTAGTTTTCAACGGACTAGAAAGACACATAAGATGAGAATAAAGAGGAAGAAAAGGAAGAAAAATAGGAGAAATAGGAGAAATATGATCCCAATTATAATATATTTGGCTTTAACGAGGAGGAGGAAGAGAAAATCAAGAAGAAAATAATGAGAAACGGTAAAATGTACAGACCTTTATTTATGACAGAAGACCTAGAGTTTCCTTAATGATGAGACGATGAAACAATCATTTTTCACCCGGAAGTACCAGATTTTGACCTCTGGATAGTTCAGTATAACTCAGAAATAAATGACTATGAAATTGTACAGAAATCTACAAAGGAGTACTTCAAGGGAAAAGCAAATAGAGTATTGCTATTAGGCTTAGTATCAGGTCTAAGTCCGGATGATCTTAATTTTCTAGCTAAATGAGAGAAAGATGGGTATAGGTTTATAGAGAAATTTAAGCAGAAGTTAACTCCCATAGCAGCTGCAGATCCTTACATAATGCTGAGACTGGCCAGAAAACGAGACTAGAAGGAAAAGTTTACATATATAGCAGATTTTGATGCAAAGTTACTTACTTTTCTTGATATGCATCATGATATGACTGACGTGTCTATGGGGATTAAAGGTAAACGGTTCTTAGGAAGTATAGTGAATAAAGTGGTAAGATCTATAGACTATAGCTCAATGGCATGTTTGCATACTAATATGGCTGTGAGTCCTGCTAGGTACTGGCTGCTTTGTAATTGGTTTAGGACAGCTATTAGAATATTTTATTAGTAAAATGGAAGGTAAATATGTAGTTTGTATTGGTATATGTTAATATGATTGTAAAATATCGTAAACTGTATACTAGCAATAAGCAAGTTAAAATTGATGTATCTAATTAGGGGAGAGTTGATCTAGCAGTGCTAACTTTGCCTTGATTGAAGACAAGTACATGTCTCCTACTTTTTCACTCTCACTTACTCCTCTAGCTGACATTCTATAGGATATTAAAGCTTCCTTTTTCTGAGCAGCTTTCTCCAATTACTCTGCCTTTTCTCTAATTTTATCAACCTTTTTAATCGGATCCTTCACTAAATCTATTTCTCTTTGCCATTCCTTTAGATTCGGCATAGATTTAGTAGTTTAACTTCCTCTTTACTTTCTCATTTCAGATAAGTAATCAACAACTTTTCCTTATCTTATTTCCTATGGCTTAGGAATCATTGAATTTTCTTTGTATTTTCTAGGTTTAAATCTTTTCAGTCTTCTGCTATCATCTGGACTGAACTCTGCCTCCTTTCCGAATTTCCCTGACCTAGCCGGATACTTTAACTTATATTTTCTTTACTCCAATTCTCTTTATTTCGCCTTGTCTATTGAAGGTGCAAACATCTCTTTAACTAGTTCTCCGTATCTTGCTCGTTTTTGTATTAAATCTTTTCTCATATCGGCAGCTCTTTTTTTCTCCTCTCTAAGCTTTTTCTCTTGTATCAAAGCTTGGTTGTAAGTTTGGTACTATTATTAAGCATTATTTAATTAAGCTTATAGTTAGTTATTCTTTCGCTCTTTTTCATGTCTTGCATCTTATTCTTGTTTTAGCATATCAAATCTTTTAGCATGTTCTTATAGTTCTTATATATCAATAGGTTTGTAGTATTTTACACGTTTTTCAGCTATAATCTTTTAGCGTTTCTATTCTTCTTGTAATTTATGTTATAAATCTTATTCCTCCTTTATTTAGTATAATGGCTTTTTGCCTTTGACTGCTTTATATGCTTTATCTGTTATTTCTTTTCTAGTTTTCAACTCCTCTTCACGTTGTTAGCTTTTCTCTTCAAGAATTCTTAGTCTTTCTAACTTCTCTTGTTCTTTTTATTCTTTTAGCTCTTCTTATTATCTTAATTTTTACTCCTGCTCCAATATAAGCTTTTATTCAGCATTTTTGGCTATTTAAATTCTCTTTTTCTCTCTTTGTTTCTATTTTTTCATGTATTGTTTGACTTCTTCGCTTCTTTATTTTTCAATTTCTCTTAATTCTTGATAGTATTTTTGTCTTTCCTGCTCATTATTTAAGCTTAATTTAGCATGTTGGTTATTACCAGATTCTTTGAATTTGCCTATATTGCCTTCTACAAATTTTAGCTTTTGTTCTAGTTATGTCTTATATTACTAGGCTTGTCTCAGTTTTTCTGCTCTTATATTAGCTTCGATATCAGCTTTACTTAATTTTTGCAGGTTTTCATCTGCTAAGCTTTCAAGAGAATGAATTGGCTCCGGCATTAATACTGTAGCTAATTTATCGTTAATCTTTGTATTTATTTGGTTCATTGCTTTCTATACACCCTTTATAATTCCTGGATTTATCCCTGAATTTTTCAGTTTTTGTTTGAGATGTTATGATGCCATTTATCTATATAAAATAAGAGGGCCATTTGCTTATAAATGGATTGTCTGGAACTACAGCCAAATTTGATTATTTAAATCACGCCATGCTAGTATAGTTACTTTTAAACAATGAGAATTAGTGATAGGTTTATTTCTGGGTTGCAATAAAAGTAAATTTCAGTTTGAGATGAGAATAATTGATAAGAAGTAGGGAACTGAGGGGAGAAGTAGAACGTTTATGATTATACGTTTTGTGATAACGGATTAATAATTGCTCAAAAGGAATTACCTCTGTGCTTTAGGAATTTTAAAGGTAAATTGCTGTAAACTTACCCTATACATAATCATTTGGATTAAATTTGAGGTCCTATGATGTTGAAAGTTGTGAATAATAAAATATATACAGGAATTGGTAGAGAGGCTATAATTATTGACATAGAAAGTTGTATATAATACAGACTTAGTTTGAATGATGCTGATTTTAAGTGAAAGTGTAAAAATATCTTATCAGCAATTGATATACACGATTAAATGATAGCTCTAGGAAGTTATGATGGTAGAACTGTTGTTTTTGATATGAGAATGAATCAAACAATATTTGCTATAGAAAGTAACGGTAAGGGTGTTGCTCAATGTAGTTTTAACAACAACAACTTGTTAATAAGCGGTAGAATGAGTTAGTATATTGATTAATATGATATAAGATACATGAACTCCCCATTATACTAGTTCTCCTTTCCAAAGCAATAGCTAACTTATCAAAGAATCTATTTTGGCACGCAAGGTAAATACATTTGCTATGGTGATCAAACTGGCTAAGTTTATTTTGGTAATATGCAAACTGGGTAAATAGATTATTTTTACACTGCTCACTCAAATTCAATAAATACAGTAATAATCAATAAAGATTACATATACACATGCTCCGGAAGCAGAGATAACATGACAGAAAGTTTAATTAGAAAATGGACAATTAACTAAATTTATTAATTACTGAAAGTATTAAGCTTTGTCTCTCCCTTTCTTATACTAGGAATACTTTTCCCTACAACAGAAGCTCTATAATTTTTGAACCCAGTCCCTCCTTTTAACTATTCCTGAAACTTTTACTATCTATATGATCGTATGGATTAGCTTTATACTAACTTATGATTCCAAACATCCTAGGAAACAGTAGGATTAAAATTCTTATTAGACAATTCTTTCTCCTTGTTTCTTTTACGTGAAATATCGCCAGTAACTTAAAATCCATCAACATACGGCTCGGAATCATATATAGGAAATTGATTTCAACCAGATTTTTATAAAGACGGTTTCTTGAAGTAGCGTCTAAAATCAGTTTTTCCTCTTCATTACCTGCTATTAACATTCCTTCATTTAGGATTTACTACACTTTAAACATCAATTCCTTCCATTTAACAGTTATAGTTAAACTAAGCATAGTTAGCTGACTGTAATTTCAGTCTTGGTTAACTCTATGCAGTTTTTTACAGTTTTCTTACCCAATCAGTTGTATTATGAGGAGATTTAGTATTATATGACCCTGTTTATAAATGTGCGTTGTTGAAATCAACGCATGTATTAGTGCACCGTGTGGTTGCAGGCTCATAATTCCTTACATAAAAGTTAATGTTCTTACTCTCAGTGCGAAAATTGTGCAAAGAAGGATGAGATAGAGGTATTGATCCATTTTACATTGCAATACCAGCATCATCTTCCATACATTAGGCTCAAATTCTGAAGCGCTCATTGGCTTGCATATTCAGAGTCTCAGTGTTTTACTTGTGTTTTCTCTGTCATTTGGGATCAGCAAGCAGATTTTTTGTTGAATATGTTTTTCTGTATGTACTCATAGCACTCATTTTATGGTTTATGAAAAATTCAGGTTATAAAACCGCTAAATTTGTGAAAAATTTTACAGCATAAATTTTGGTGTAATGCATAAAATAGTAGTGCTATGCTTAATTTTGATATATACTTACTCGTATGATAATAGTAATAATCATTTGCTAAGAAGTAATTAGAAGAATTATGATAAGATTTAGTAGAGTTTTATGCAACTAAGTTAAGTTTAAACTGGGGATTCTGATGATTTTGATGCTATAAAGGGACTGATTCTTATTGGTATTAATATTTTGATAGTAGTAATGTGTTGTGGGGCTCTATAAGGAATTTTGGCAATGAGCCGCGCTGCTAAATACCGTTTCAATCATCTAAGGAGAAACTTCTTATCTTAAATGAAGACTCCTGGGAATAGTGAGGAAATTACTGAGACTGCAGAAAAAGTTTAGTTAATAATAAGTAATAAATAAAGTGGATTGTAAATAATTTATGAATGTTTTGCAGTGTATTAGAGAAATAACTAATTGCCTATTTAGTTAATTTTACTGAATTAGTTGTCTAAATACTGAAATTATATATAAAACACGAATGAAAGTATTATTAAAATATTATATCCTCATCTTTCTCCTCAAATCCAAACTCTTCAACTATGGATTGATTCTCTTACAACCTTTAAGCAGCATCAGCCTCTTAATGCTTTTTCTTCTTATTTTAAATCTTCTTCCTTCTATAAAAATCTTCTCTATCCTATTCATCCAGTTCTCTTTTAATATACTCTATATTATCTTAAATACGAGGAATTACCACATTCTCTAGAGCATTTACTCTACGTGATGTCCCCTTAATAACTTCATCTAAAGTTATATAAGAAGTTTACAATCCTGCGATTCTTACTAATAATTGCAATAAATCTTTAGATTGCTGCTCCTCCTCCTGATATACCCAATTAAGCTATGTTTGATTCTTAACCTTCACTGATTCTTGGATGAAAAATTGGAAGATATACACCAGCCACATTGGTCTATGCCAATTATACATGATAATTAGCTCGTTTGATGGTTTCTAATAGAACAGGCATAAAATTACCTGCTCCCCATCTTGCCTCTGAAAGATTCATGTAAGAAGCCTGAAATTTGTTTCCCATTTCAGATTTAGTATCAATAATTTCATGAAGAATATCATTAAACCGCTTTTTAAGTCCATCTAGCTTCTTTTTTAGAAGACTATGTCCTTTTTAAGCTCCTTTAACTTTAATCTACTGAGCTTAAAGAGATGCACGAGAAGCCAATACTTTTGCCATCTTAATTATTAGATAGTTTTATGCATAGTTGAATAAAGTAGTATTATTTTAGATATTTCCTATTGGTTCCTTAGTTAAGTTAAATAAACTCTTATAATCCACAAAAATTATGATATCAAAAATATTGATAAACATGCAGAAGAAGATCATTTTATTAGTAATAAAAGTTAGTTTAGTTAATGATTTCCTTAATTAGCATTCTTTTTATAATATCTGTATATAATTTGTATAAATGAATACTGACGATTTGAAACATGACCCTGTGGTAAGGGTAAACGTAGATCTAGAAATTCTATACAAACAGCAGGTTCAGATCCATGGATAACTGGGAAAAGATTCAGTACATTTGGTATAGGATAAGTCTCCATACGTTTGTAATTCATTTGCAATAAATTCCTTATTCTTTTTAAACATCACAAATTTATACAGGAAATGAATGATACGTATAGCGATGTCTCCTTGATTTGAACGAATTATAATACTGATAATAGTATCCAACTGTGTTATTTTAGTCATGGATCCCCAAGGCACATAAGAAATAACGAAATAGACTGAACTGTTGTACTTAGTTCTGTTTACAATAGAAATGATTATAAAAGTATCAGCAATGGGGTTTGCCTTGGAGCCATATACCTATCTAAGAGACCCTTGAAACATAATAGACTTACTAGTAGTAGTAATAGGGTGAATAGGTATTTTAAACGACGGCGGAAACATGTCCATAGTAAGAACGATAAGAGTCCTAAGACCTCTAAGAACAGTTAACAGTTTCCCTGAACTAAAAGCCTTAGTATCCTGCATTCTAAACTCTATTCCCTTACTAATCGACATATTCATACTATTACTATTTCTAATCCACATTTTTGCGATAATGGGCACTTAGATCTTTGCAGGGAAGTACGGATGGCAGTGTTTTGACATTAACGGGGATTCTACTGGTTAAGTTTGTGAATTAGATAGTGGTTGCGAGGATTTCGACTTAGGGTGTGGTAATACCGGATGCAGTGCTGATTAGTTTTGCGGAGAAGGTGATAATCCTAATTATGGGGTTACTTCTTTTGATAATGTTCTAGTAGGCTGGCTGACTATCTTCACATGCATTACACTTGAAGGGTGAAGTGATGTTATGTATTAAGGTAGAGACATACAAGGATAGATTTATATAAATGATGTCTACTTTTTACTTATTATCATCCTAGGGTCCTTTTTGGTCATCAAGCTAATTGTGACTATATTGTATATGAATTTTGTGGAAACCATGGCACAGATAAGAGCATAGTAGGAAATTGGGTCAATTATTGAGTAAAGTATGAAATAGATGTCTTTTAGAGTTGATAGTCTATAGGCAAAATAAGGGATTTGATAAGCGTTTATGAAAATCAGAAAATTTGCCTATGGTATCGTAATGAGCTAAATTTTCAATGTTTTTATAATGTTTGTGATTATCGTTAACACTATAATAATGTCTACTGAGCATTATTTAATGTCTGATTATCATAGTGAAATATTAGTCACATCAAACTTGGTAATAACAGTCATTTTCACTGTGGAGATGCTGCTTAAAATACTAGGAATGGGATTCAAGCTATATGCTGAAGACAGAATGAACCTTTTTGATGCGTTTTTGGTTATAATTGGACTAGTGGATTTAATATTTCTCCAAAATTAGGACAGTGCTTTGTCTTCTTTTGTAGTTTTCCGGGCTTTTAGAATTTTAAGGATTTTTAAATTGGCTCGAGGATGAATTTCCTTAAGGATTTTGCTGGCTAAGATGATTAGCAGTTTGCCGTCAATAGGATATTTAGGACTATTATGCCTTCTATGCATTTTAATATACTCTTTATTAGGAATGCAGTTGTTCAAGGACAAAATGATAGATGAGGACGGGGAAGTACTAAGATCTAATTTTGACAACTTCTTTTGAGCTACTATTACAGTGTTTTAAATAATCACAGGGGAAAACTGGAATGAAACAATGTACTTGGCTATATATAACACCACCTGGATGGCCTCGTTGTACTTTGTTTCCCTGATTCTTATAGGAAATTACATACTGTTCAATCTGTTCTTAGCTATACTTATATAAAATTTCACGTAAAATCAGTATGTTTAAGTTGATATTGAATCCTTAGATAACGATGAATATGATGTAGAATAATAAAGATTAGGTACTGATACTTCAATCAATAAAATATAAAGTATTTTCAGTGTTAAAAAGGATTAGAAGCGTAAAAAGTCGATTCTAAGGGAAAAACTGAGAACGTAGTTAACTAAATCTTATGGCTCAATCATAGTAGGCAAATCTTTTAAAATATTCTCCCGAGGTAATACTATAAGACAACTATGCGTTAATATAGTTAAACATCAATTCTTCGATGCATTAACATATTGCTTTATTCTACTGTCATCAATCCTACTAGCAATGAAAGAACCTGAAATCTCCGAGTACAGCAAAACAGTTATAATGTATACTGAGTATTCCATCTTCGTATATTTCATACTAGAAGTTTTGATAAAGTCAATATCAATGGGATTTTACTAAAATGAGCATGCTTATTTATAAGACTGGTGAAATGTTTTTGATTTTATCATAGTAATCCTATCACTATTAGACCAATTAGTAAGTTTATCAATGCAAGGTGTGATAAATCTAGCATTTTTAAGAGCTTTCCGGGCTTTGAGACCTTTGAGAATGATTTCTAGGAACTAAAGAATGAAAAAAGTAGTTACTTCAGTTCTCAGAGCTATTCCAGTTGTGTTTAACATTTTTCTTATATCTTGCTTATTTTATCTCATTTTTGGCATTCTAGGTGTTATTTTTTTCAAAGGAACATTCCACAGTTGTAATGATGGAGAAATATAAAGCGAGGATGAATGCACTGGACGCTTTTGAATGGAAGGTGAGTTAGTAGAGAGGCAATGGGAAAACTCAAACAATAACTTCGATAACATTTTTGGAGCAGTTTTAATACTATTTGAAATCTCAACCCTAGAAATGTGGCCTGATTATATGTACTAAGGAGTTGATTCGGTGGGACCTGGAAAGGCCCCTATAAGAGATAATAACCAGTACATTGCCTTATACTTTGTCTCTTTTATATTCATACTAACCTTCTTTATCATGAATTTGTACGTAAGTGCAGTTATAAAGAAATTTAATGAAATACAAAATGAGTTAGATGGAACATTTTTCCTTACTGAGGAGTAGAACCAATGAGTTTAAACGTAGAAAATAATGATTGAAGTAAAGCCAAAGATGTATTATATAAAACCGGCATCTGCAATACGAGGATTTTTATTCGCATTTGCCATGTCTAACCTATTTGACCGTATAATAACCGTAATAATAATAATAAATACTTTCACAATGAGCCTTTTCTATTACGGAATGAGTGATAGTTTTGAACAGTTTTTGATTATAAGTAATTATATCTTTGTAGGCTGTTTTACTATAGAATTCGGTATAAAAATCATAGGGCTAGGCCCTAAATACTACTATATGAAAAAGTGAAACTAATTTGACTTCTTTATACTAGTGATAAGTTATCTCACATTATC
This sequence comes from Condylostoma magnum, assembly GCA_920105805.1. NCBI lineage: Eukaryota > Ciliophora > Heterotrichea > Heterotrichida > Condylostomatidae > Condylostoma > Condylostoma magnum. The sequence goes on from CAKKTI010000110.1 coordinate 48,371, forward strand.
AGACAATCAGATGTTTTCCTTCAATGCAACTACTTTACGAGTACTGCGAGTTATGAGGATCTTTAGAATGATAAATGTGTTTAAACGTATAAAAAGGCTTTTACTGGCCATAAATACCTCAGTTCCTTCCTTGATAAACGTAGGTGCCTTGCTATTTTTACTGTACTTTGTTTATGCAGTAGCAGGAATGTCCTTATTTGGCAAGCTTAACAGAGGAGAGTATATAAACCAATACGCTAATTTTGAGAGTTTCTACAATTCTATGATTACCCTATTCCGAGCATCTACAGGTGAAAGTTGAAATGGCATAATGCATGATAGTTCTGGGTATAATTGCAACCAAAGTATTGAAAAGTGCGGAAATGTGTACTATGCTTCTATATACTGAGTAAGTTTTAACATAATAACATCTTTTCTAGTACTGAATATCTTCATAGCTGTTATAATGGAGAACTATGAGGTGATAGTTGACAAGGAAGGGGAGTTTCAATGGACTTTGAGCCAGGAGGATATTAAGAATTATTAGTATATTTGGAGTTAATATGCTCCATATGGTGAAGCATTCATTCCCGTGAAGTATCTACAAGGGATTTTACAAGCACTTAAAATGCCACTAGGATACAATGGCCTTAACCTAACCAAAGGTCAACTATTACGGATCATCTGTGAACTTAAAATTCCATGTATACAAGGAAAGGTGCATTTTGCCTAGGTCTTATGAAAACTCTCAAGTTTAGTATCAGGAGCTGATTTATCCAATGCTCCTCATATTGACTCCCTCACAAGCATAAAAAAGGAAATTTCTAGAAGATATCCGGAATTAAACCATTTCTAGAAGACAAATGTTCATTTTTACAGCTGTGGGGAGGAAAATGCAGGGAAGTATCTTGCAGCGTATATAATTCTACGGGGATGGAGACTGGCCAGGGCAAAACACCAATATCTGTTTTCAACTTGCCCTACGCCAAGATCTACACTAAACGATGTTATTACAAAAGCTGTAAAGTTGATTAGATAATAAATATGGATTCATAGTAAAAGTTCATCCTTTGGTTTTCCTGTAAAAATCTTCCAAACTTAGACACTTTTAGTAAGACAGATGCTTACTTAGAGGTATACAAGGATTAGGACGACAGTTATGAAAAATTGATGAAAACAGAGACTATCTGGGATAATCTTAACCCCATGTTTGTTAAATGCTTGGAGATTCCTCACTAGGCAGGGAGTTAGTAAGGATTGTATGTTATTGCTTATAATAACAATATAAAAAAGTAAGATGATACTGTAGGATAATGTTTTTTCTATCTAGAGGAACTAATATAAGCCCCTAAAATGAGGTTAAAGAGATACTTTTAATTAGGCTAAAATTAATAAATTAGAGGAGAATTGATTATATAAGGGGAATGGCACTCAGGCAATTAAGATAAGGTTAGCATGCAAATTTAAGGATTAAATATAGAATAAAATGCAAAACCCTCTAATATTAATCCCTTCTTTTGAATCTTTAAAAAATTAGCAGGAAAAGAAATCTGTGTCTATAAATCTGAACTGATTAGGAAGAGTCAAGACCCCACTTGGAAAATTTTTAAAATCCCCATTTAATATCTATGTAGCAACTAACTAAATAGTTAATTAAAGATAGTTGTAATGAATCATAAAAGCAGCGGTGATCACAAATTAATAGGGGAAACTTCTGCTAGTTTTTAGTAAATGTTGAGTATACTACACTAAAACATCGAAATTTTAGATTCAGAAAGGCTGCACAAATAATAGAACTACAGCAATTCTGGATTTATCATAATATCATAGATACAAATAGATCAAGAGCTAAATTTCAGCTAAATCAAAAATGCATTTTAATTCAAACTTTTTACAGCTATTGATTTCACTGCTTCAAATGGAAAACAAACAAATTCGGCATCGCTTCATTACTATGATTAACAGAGGCAAAACTAGTACTAATAAGCCATTGAGTAAGTGTCTTAAGTATTATAACAGAACTTCAATTTACGTTAAGACTCGAAATTATGGGGTTTTGGGGGGAAATTTGGATAAAGTAAATTTAATAAAATATTATCTCATTGCTACGAAATTCCTTTAGATTAGAGTGAAACTAGTCTTGACAGAAAGATATTATAAGGGTATTAATCAGTTTTACACAAGGTGGAGCTAAGTGGGCCAACCTATTTTAATTAAATAATGAGGGAAGTTATTTCAAACATACAAGCTGATTTTTAGCTAAGGCAATTGATATACTACATATTACTAATTCTGACTGATGGGTAAATTGATGACTATGAACAAACAACATAACAAATTGTATAAGCTAGTCATCTACCCTTATCAATCATCATCATAGGAATTGGGGATGGAACAGAGAATTTTGACTTAATGCATTAACTAGACTCCGACGAAGCACTGCTAAAAGATTCTTAGGGAATATAGGCTTAAAGGGATATTGTTTAATTCGTGGAATTTTGTAAGTTTTAGGATAATCCAAACTAATTGGCTTAAGAAGTCTTAGATGAAGTCCCCACTTAACTTACTGAATTCGTGGAGAGTAATTAAATTGATCAATTTATTTTGTAATAGATGAATAATCCACAATTAATTCAACGTCAAGATAATTCTCCTACTAATCACCAGCGTTTGCATTAAAGAAGATAAACTGTTCAAGGGCCTTAATAGATTTCTACTGATTATAGTCCTACTGAAGGGAGTGTAATATCTGAGAGTTTTGACCAGCCTGTTGTTATAAGAAGATCAAGAACTATAAGAGATCATTAGAGTAGTAATTGATTCATAGTATTTACAAAAATGACTAGTTTTAGAATTTAATTAAAGTATTTTAAACACTTCGTACAAAACTAGTAAAGATCATTTATAATGATACAAAGTTTTATAGTAGAGAATGTTTTATATTGAAAAATGTCAGATTAGTATACTTAAACTCTTTCTAAAATATTGCCAATACCAGAAATAGTTATAAATACAAAATGAGATAAAGATACAGTAAGAGTTTAAGCTGAAAAGTACTGTAAACCTTTTTGTTGTGTTGTGCAAGGCTGTTTAAACCCGAGAAATCGTTCAGTATAAGAAAAAATAAGATGTGAGCAAGCTCCTTTAAACTTAGAACGCTGTGTTAAGGATGTATCACAACATATATAAGAAATAATCACTAAAAAGAAACTTCAAAAGGATTAGGTTATTAAGGTAAATAAGATATTTAAAACTTGTATACTTAATTTTTAACAATTTTAATAACTAAATAGTGTTTCTCTTTATAAAATCCTCAACTGTCTTCACCAAGGATAAATTCTATGACAACTCAGCTTACCTCATTAGCGATGTAATATCAAAAGTAGGACAAGGATACCTCTTAATAATTTGCATGGCCTCAATCAAATACGAATTCTTAACTAATTCATTAGCAAGTTCCTCATATGCATACATTCTTTTGAACATATCAATTCCTAATTAAAACGCAGCAAAGCTGTACTATCTGTTCATTTTATTATCTGAAGCAACTAATATTTTAGCGATATCTTTGTTATCTGATATGTGCTGTCTTTGAATAATCGAATACAGTAGATCATATTTCTCAAAAAATAAGCAGGCATTTACTAGCAATTGCTCTAGGCTAGGATGCATTTTAATGTCTTACTCTTCAATCTGTCTTATGTACTCTAGAAAAATTGATATAATATAGCTAAAATTTTAATCTGTCTTTCTAAGTAGTGGGAAAAATATATAATTATGCATATCCGACTATAAAATCACAGTTTCACCATAAGAAATCTTTACTTCATTGTCTAAAACGTCGAATTTAGGAGCTGCAAAAGAGCTGAAGCCTCTACTTCTACTAAAACTGGCGGAGTGACGATTAAACACAGATGCAACTCTAGCTCTAGGAACAGAAGGACTTAGCTCTTCATTCTGCATTGCCGCTGTTTAATATATTTGATTGATTTAACCAAATAATATACTGATTTAAGGAAATGGCAGCTTTTATTTAAGGCATTTTTTCAGGTATTTTAAAGCTAATAATTTGCAGTTAGTTCTTCTCAGTAGAAAAAGTACAATATTAGTACTTAATTATAAAGAACTCGCAATTTACTTAGGATCTATTAATCACTTATAACATCGACCTTTTTTCACATCTACTACCAAATCACAGTCTATATCAATATAGTCCTAGAACAGCTTTTGCTCATTATCAATTGCTATATACTCCCATTCAATCATATGGTGTTTGTATATTCTACGCTTATCGTATAAAAGCTCAAGAGACACTTCAAAATCATATGTAAACCTCTCTACTTAAATTACTACTGATATCTCTGGAATATTTTTAGTCATATTATGATGAACTACACAGATAAACTAAGGCTCCTCCTTCAAATCAACAATATAAGTAGCCTAGCATGTTATATTTTAAACTGCTATTATATTATCCAACACTTTTAAATTAAAAACGCCAGGAGGAGTAGTAACCTAACAGTCAATAAATCTTGCTTGTAGTTAATTTATCTAATATACTTTCAGTACTCCACTAATACAATTTAAATGAACAAAGCTAGGAACATTATAAATTTCAGTTAAAATAACTTTGTGGGGATCATCTTAAGCTTTTTGTTCTGTAATGTTTCTAGAATCAGCTGAGTTAGTTATTCAAAGATCTGTTACGGAGGGTTGAAGATCCATCATGAACTTTGGCCCTGTGAAAGCTTTAGTGTTTTTCATATAAAATGAGTGAAATTGCCCTAGATTCGGAGGCGAAAGAGAAACAACTAAAACTCCGGTTTCTGAGGTATATCAATAATGTCCTATATTAACACTGATTTTCTTTATCGATTATATTTTTACCTACTTTTTCTCCTACACACCCATAATTTCAATACCCTGAGAAGTTATTATGATTAAAATAGCATCTTAATCTATTCATTATAGCCCTAGTATTTATCTCTTTTAGGGGATCTTTAAAGTTTGGTATTTAGTAGATTGAAGACTTGCAACTCACTGATTAAAACTTACAACTTAGTTTTAATGATTACAGAATGCTATATATTAGTCATTTTCATTGAAACTACAATGATTTCACTTTTCTCTGTGTAAAATTTACTAGAAATTAGACAAATCGACATATTAATTCAACTCTATCTCATCAACTTTTTGTATGCACACAAGTCCAAATTTCTTGAAGATAATATTTCTGTTTTATTTATCATAGAATACCTCGATATTCGCTGAGTGTTACCATTACTACACAACAGCTAATTCCATATTATTAATAAAACAACTTTTAAATTCCTAATAAATATGAGACTACTAGTACATAATTTCCTTATATGTGCACTTCCGGACTGCCAAGGTAACAACTTCCCTTTAATAATTCACTCAAATCAGTTAAAGCAAACTCCTTCAGAATTCGACGAAAGCAAAGCTAATGCGTTACTGGGTAAAATAGACTGGCAAGGCTTTGTATAAGGAGCGAGCAATCTTGAGATTAGTATACCAGAGAATCCCCCATAGGACCAAAGCGAGTTGCAGCAGTTTAGCGCAGCTGTGCTAGACTACCAAGTAGAGCAGGGCTACCTAGAGTGTCCTAACTGTGCTAAGCAATACCCTATCGAAAATTGCATACCTAATATGCTTATAGAATATTAATAATTTTAAACAATGGGATGTTGTAATTGTCATAATTTCGATTTCTAAGATCTAGGAGAAATCACTCATAAGGGAAATCCGTAGCAAATGAGTATATGTATTGATAATGTAGAATAAGAGTTTATAGATATCAGTTTAAACTCCTCGATGAATGAGTAAGATTGGAAAATTTCTACATTACCGAATAAATAGTTTATAAATACGGCAGCAAGTCGCTCTAGATCTATTAGTAATCAAGTGACACCGTAATCTACTAATTTAGAGTCTTTGTTTCTTGCTACTGTATCGTAGTAAAAAACAAGTCCTATGGAAATTTAAAAATAAGAAAATAGAACCAAACGGCATTTCAGACATATGACCTTTGACAGTATAGATTTAACAAAAACTATATATGAGGCTAATCTAGCTAATATGTAAAATGTTTTAGTAATTATACCTCTCTAACAACCTTTCCAAATTTTCCCTTTCTTGAGCTATTTTT
>CAKKTI010000111.1:3717-39710 GCA_920105805.1 Condylostoma magnum
AATTTCCTAAAATAACTAATTTTTTAACAATACAGCTTTCTATGGTAACGATATAGCTTCATATGGCGTGCAGCTTATATTAAGAAATACAGAAGAAGTGGAAAGCTACTAAATTCCTAGTGGACATGAATTCAGAAAACCAATTATAGTAGATTTAATAGATCCATATGGGCAGATAATCACTACATAAAATGGCTATAGGGCTATTTTAAATAGTATAACTGAAGGTGCTAATGTGTAATCATCTCCAATTACAATGATTAACGGAACATTTACCATTGACCAATATCTAATCAGCTATAAACCTGGCTCATTAGTTGAAATATGGGTAATCTCTGATGCCTTTATGACCATAAACTGAGACTATTTATAGGAATACCAATATGAAGTTTAATTAGTGCAATAACTGTACTTAAGAAACTGTATTTTAGGTGAAGTTGTGCAAAACGGCAATTGCAATAAATGCGGTGAGAATTTATTTTCTTTAGAACTTGATGACATTTAATGTAATCAGTGTCCAAGTAACTCATTATGTCCTGGAGGATTTGCGATTTTCCCTCTAGAAGGACACTGACGATAAAGCAATACTAGTGATACTATATACAAGTGCTTTTATCAGCCTGCTTGCTTAGGACATCAAAATTACACGTCTTATACAGGAAAATGTTAATAGGGATACAAGGGAAATTTTTGTTAATCATGTGCAAAAAATTACTATAGAAGCTACTAAGATTAGTGTAATAAGTGCTAAGATGAATAATCTACTATAATAAGGGTGATTATATTTTTTATGTGCTTTTTTGTTATTGTAGGAATTATTTCTTATTAAACAATGTAAACTGCACATAAATCAGCGGATTTGAAATCGGTTTATATGAAGATTTTAATGAACTATTTATAACTAACCGGATTAACAGCTTCATTTGATCTAGACTGACCTAAAGTGCTACTAGAATTCTTCAGTGTTTAATAAAGCTTAAGCTCATAAACGACATAGGCCTTTTCATTAGACTGCTTAATGCAAGATAATGACTTGAATGTAATTTATACCAGATAGATAATATACGCTTTATGTCCTCTAGTAATAACAGCTGTATTATTACTGTTTTGGTTAATTCTTGCATTTTTATTAGAATCTAAGAAGTTTATTACTTAAAACTTTATATAGAATACAATAGTAGCATTCTTTTTAATTCATCCTAATCTAATTAAGACGTATTTTTCAGGAATTCACTGTTATTAGAAAGATGATAATTAATTCTTACTAAGAGTAGATTTAGATGTTGAATGCTGAGATTAAGATCACTTATTCTACTCCTTATATACTATTTTGCCAGCTTTGATCATATGAGGATTAGGAGTTCCTGGTATTGTTTGGTATATACTGAAGCATTGTAGGTCTTAGTAATAAACATTTCTATTCAAAGCTTAATTCGGGTTTCTTTATAATGGGTATAAGGAAAACTAGTATTATTGAGAAATCATTATTATGTACAGAAAGATACTGATTGCTTTTATTCTAGTGTTTTTGAATACAATTTCAATACCTTTACAAGCTTTGCTAACTGTACTCATTTTGGCTGGATTTTTGCTATTATAGTGGAAAAATGAGCCGTTTAAGACTGACAATTTGAATTCTTTAGAGTTTAGATCTATTATCATTTCCCTTATTACAATATATTGCGGATTGTTTTATTTAATGACAGAGTTAAGTGAAGCTGTTAAAGTAGCTTTTTTTGTGATTATTGTTGTTTTTAATTTCTATTTCTTGCAACTGTGATGTAAGGAGTATATTAGAGAAGTTTTACTTTAAATAGCTGTTAGAAAACCACGTCTAATCATTAAATATTTTAGATTTTGGCCATAAGTTTACAATAGAGCTTTATAAAGTATTTCTAGCTTTAGTGAAATGTAGTCTACCTAGTAGCAAAGTAAGGTATTCAACCTAGATGTATTTTAGATCGATAATTTTCCTAGAAGATTAGAGGAATTATATATACTTAAAGTAGAGGAAAGTATTAGTTAGTAAACTTGTTTTTATGTATATACTACAAATTAATGATAACACTAATATTTCTAACTAGCAGGCTTCCTTGCAAGTATCTTATAAACCTTCATTTTCCTCTCTTAATTCCAAACAACACTTTAAAAATCCATAGACGCACACAATAACGGGAACTTTTCTTATAATTCCTCACTCGTAAAATGTCCAACATCATTTAAAATCGTAGGTGTAATTCTTCCATATGTCCCAAATCTTGATAAAAACAACTTATCTTGAGTTTAAGGATTCTCCTAGAATTACCTATGCAATGCTTCAGCATTGCCCCAAGTCCTTTCCGACCACAATCTTGTATATTCTTCAATGGATTCTACAATAAATCCTGTTCTTTCCAGTAATGCAATTAAGTCCTCATAAGTTTTTGTCCCAGGCAATGGAAACTTCTTAGTATGAACTTCTTGGTATTCAGGGGTCATTTCATGAGGATATTAATTAGCCAATACATAATCCTCGAAATAAAACAGTCCTCCAGGCTTCAGTGCTCCAAAAATCTTTCCGTATGCCTCATCCCCGGGTATAAGACACAGCACTACAGTATCAATAGCTACATCAAACTCATTTTAAGGGAAATCATAAGCAGTTGCATCGCCTTAATAATACTCATGCTTATTGCCCATATTGCATATTTCTGATATTCTAGATGCAATTTGCACATACGATTAGAAATATTCTAATCCATAGCAACTGCAGTTGGTTTACTTAGTCAAATATCTGCAGTTTCCTCCCAGGCCTGAGCCTATCTCTAATACCTTTGTAGACTCTGATACTTAATTAGAGGTTACTAGAGATTCCAGGCCTGAAAGGCCACCTGGGCGGAGTAAGTCAATGCGATTGAAATCCTCTATTTATACATTTTCCTGCTACCCTATACGCTCTACCTCGTGGCCCAGGAACTCCTTATACTCATCGCTGTATATATAAACTGCATCTATCCAACTCTCGTAGTCCATTTATTATACCAGACAAACCTATACAGTACAAAAATGTCTCAAGACGAAAAGTGAAAATTAATACCAGCCTTCCTCTTACTACGAGGCCTTGTAAAGCAGCACATTGACTCGTTTAACTTCTTCATAGAAAGTGACATAAAGCAAATCGTAAGTGCAAAATCTAACTATATAATCACATCAGATAACAATCCTAGTTTCTATGCGAAGTATTTGGACATAAGAATCTCTAACCCTGAGTTTGAGGAAATGGGAATAACAAGAACTCTGACTCCCTAAGAATGCAGACTCAGGGACATCACTTACTCAGCTCCAATACTAGTTGATATAGAATATACCAGAGGGGATGAGATTACCATAAGAAATGACTTTGAAATAGGAAGAATGCCTCTTATGGTAGGATGCTCAAGATGTGTGTTAAAGGATAAGAATTTTGAGGAGTTGACGAAGTTTTAGGAGTGTCCTTATGACCCAAGAGGCTATTTTATAGTCAGAGGGGTAGAAAAGGCTATTCTAATACAGGAATAAGCTAGCAAGAACAGAATAATCGTAGAAACCAATGCCAAAAATATGGTAACAGCCTAAGTCACCTCGTCTACACATGAGAAGAAGTCAAGAACTGTTCTGGTAAGCAAAAACAACAAAATTTACCTGCAACACAACATTTTCCAGGAAGAAATTCCCATTACAATCGTTTTCAAAGCTTTTGGTATTGAAACAGACCAAGAAATATTCTAGCTAGTAGGCACACAATAAAAGTACATAGAAAGCCTAGTACTCTCACTACAAGAATGCAGCAGCCACAACATAATGACCTAGCTCCAAGCCTTAAAATTCATGGGAAATCGCATAAAGAACAGCAAAGCAGTAAAAACTGGCAGAACAAAAGTAGAGGAGGCCAAAGACATACTAAGCACTATAATCCTTTCCCACATACCTGATGAGAACTCCCTGGCAAAGGTGCGTTATCTATCCATCATGATCCGCAAGATAATCGACACCCTTTAAAACCCTTCAAAAATAGACGACCGTGACTACCTGGGCAACAAACGCCTTGAATTGGCCGGCTAACTAATGAGCCTTTTATTCGAAGACTTGTTCAAACGTATGAACTCTGAGATAAAAAAGGAAGTAGACAAGTACTACGCAAAGGACCACAGTAAAAAGACTAAGCCATTCGAGGTAACCCAGGCTTTTAAGTCGAATACAATAACAATGGGGATGGCAAACGCATTGACTACTGGTAACTGGTCGTTAAAACGCTTTAAGATGGAGCGTGCGGGGGTCACGGAAGTACTGAGCAGACTTTCGTATATTGCAAGTTTGGGAATGATGACTAGAATAAACAGTTAGTTTGAGAAAACAAGAAAAGTGTCAGGCCCAAGGTCCCTTCAGCCGTCCTAGTTTGGTATGTTGTGCCCTTCTGACACTCCAGAAGGGGAGTCATGCGGGTTGGTTAAGAACCTAGCACTTACTACTCATGTTACTATAGACCAGCCTGTAGAAATGGTACTGAGACTTATAATATCATTGGGTGTATAGGACGCGTTGATGTACTTCGGGGATGAGTTGTATGGAAAAGGTGTGTATAGAGTGTTTTTGAATGGACAGCCAGTGGGGATTCACTCGTAGCCGGTGTTCTTAGTGGATAATATAAGGGCACTCAGGCGGTGTGGGAGGATCAGTGAGTTTTTAAGTGTAAGTTTGTAAGAGGATATAAGAGAAGTTAATTTGGCCTCCGATGGAGGCCGTTTGATACGACCTTTGATAATTGTTAAAAAAGGTGAACCAATGGTAAAACCCAGACATATTTTTGAGCTAAATCAAAACATAAGGAATTTTGACGATTTTATAAAGGAAGGACTGGTAGAGTACTTGGATGTTAATGAGGAGACTAATGCTCATATAGCGATGTATGAGAGTTAGATAAGTGATAAGACTACACACTTAGAAATTAACCCCCTGACCCTCCTCGGTGTAGTTGGAGGACTTATTCCCTATCCTCACCACAACTAGTCCCCCAGAAACACTTATCAATGTGCAATGGGAAAGCAGGCTATGGGGACTATCGGGTATAATTAGTACTCCAGGACGGACAATGTACTTTTTTTGCTGGCATATCCTTAAAAGCCGCTGGTTAAGACTAGGACTATTGAGATGATTAATTTTGAGAAACTACCAGCCGGACATAATGCCTCAGTTGCTATAATGAGTTACTCTGGATATGATATAGAAGATGCTATAATAATGAACAAACAGTCGATTGATAGAGGATTTGGAAGATGTATGATACTAAGATGCACTTAAGGGGAAGTATAGAGGCACGCTAATGGAACAATTGATAGGTTGTTAGAGCCTTCTGCTAATTAAAAGGCGTCGTTTTTACAGAAAGAAGCGTCTTTGGATAAAGATGGGTTGAGTTGTGTAGGCAGTTGTGTTAATAATAGAGATATAATGGTGAATAAGTTTTCACCGAATATACGGAAAGAGTTTATGGAGGATCCGCAGTAACTGGGAAATGAGGCTTATTCCTCCTCTTATGTTACCTTTAAAGGGCCGAATCCAGCGACTGTAGACAGAATTTACGTTACTTCTAATAACGAGTAGGATTTATTAATTAAGCTGATCACCCTAGAAACAAGAATACCGGAATTAGGGGATAAATTCAGCTCAAGACACGGCTAAAAGGGTGTTTTAGGACTTGTAATAGGACAAGAGAACCTGCCATTTAGCGAGACTGGATGGTGCCCGGATCTAATCATGAACCCTCACGGATTTCCTTCTAGAATGACTGTTGGAAAGCTTATAGAGCTGTTATCCGGAAAAGCAGGAGTGCATTAGGGAAAGTTTAAGTACGGAACAGCTTTTAGCGGAGATCCTATATAAAGTGCATCGTAGATTTTGATATAGCACGGATTTGATTACTTGGGTAAGGATTTTCTTACATCGGGGATTTCAGGAGAGCCTATAAAGTCGTATATTTTCTCAGGGCCTATATACTACTAGAAGTTGAAGCATATGGTGGCGGATAAAATGCATGCCAGGGCTACTGGCCCCATGACAGGACTTACTCGATAGCCTACAGAAGGAAGGGCAAATGAGGGAGGACTGAGACTCGGAGAAATGGAAAGAGATTGCTTGATTGGGTATGGGGCTTCTAATTTAATACAGGAAAGATTAATGTTTTCCAGTGATTTGTTTTAAGCGTGAATTTGTGAAAAGTGCGGACTTTTTGGGTACAAGTAATGGTGTTAGTATTGCAGTTCAGGGTAGAATGTTATTGATATCAAGTTGCCATATGCATGTAAGTTGCTGTTTCAAGAATTGTTATCGATGAATATTATGCCTAGGTTGAAATTTTAGATTAGTAACTAATTTTAGATGTCCATAGATCTTGCATATTTCTAGGGAATGTTGTATCAGGTTGTTAAATCGACGCTGTCTTGTGTTTTTTAGGGGATTCTGTAACATTAGTAAATTAATCAATTGTTGAGTTGTTCTAATAAGCTTCGTTGTAGATATATGGCCAGAATTTACAGTATCTTAGTATTATTCTTGGCCTTTTTTATGCTATTTGTAATAAAACTGCTTTTAAGTACTCTTTTAGTCATAGTTGGATAAAATACAGGTTAAAAAATACGATTACTATGAATAAAAATAGTTTTGACACTTCTTCTAAGTCATTTGTTAGATATATTAAACCACAGTAAATAGTAATGAGGGAGATTAGTATAGATTGAGTTTCTAACAGGTTTAGATTGTCTGTTTAAAACGGTTAGTACTTAATCTACAGCAATAGAAAGCTCAGTATAACTAAAAACACTAAAAGGGCTTATAAGGAAATTGAAACACTACTAAGAAAAACAGATATAAAAGTAATTATCATCTTCCTGTACAAAATGACTATCTCCCAATAATACTTTTCTATCTTATATCCATTGTAAATAAAACCAAATTTAATCTTGAATCAGTAATCCTGCAAATATAGCTTTGACTTCATGATTATGTACAAAGTTATACCAGGAATTCCAATTCCTCATATTATCAAGGCAGGTAAAGCAACTTTAACAGAATATACCAAATGATCACTGTTTCAACACTCAATATCTAAATCAGACCTTAATCAATATACTGAATCATCGAGTAAATAGCAACTGAAACTTGAAAAGTACACTTTAACTAGATTAGGATGTAGTAGAAAGAACACAATTATAACAGTGGCTACGTAATACTAAGTTAAGTACTTTTTATCCTGCTAAAATACAGCCACTGCTCCTCAAATTAGCAAAAGCAGCACTGCTATGAAAAAGGGACATACAGAGAATACCACTATATTCACAAAAATAGTCTCTACATCAAGATTTCATTAGCTTATTAAACAGTCTACAGAAAACGCTTATTCAGTAGAGCTGCTGTAAATCGATTAAGCCTGAAACAATTCTAGTACTTATTCAGGCCAATCAAGCTCAAATGAGGCTGTGAGTGCACACAGTTAAAAGTAGTTCATTAAAATCTTTACATAAACGGATTTCAGGTCATATGGTTTTAGGGCTGTTTGAATTGTTTAATAGACCATAAAACTTACCAGAATTATCAAAGCTATTAGAACTAGGGAAATCCTTATATTATTTGTTTCTTGATCAGGGCATTTAACACATTAGTCATTTTGTCTTCTGCTATAATTATCATCACAGGATTAGCATAGGTTCCCTTTGTAGCCTTTTTCACATTATCCTTAAAGAGAGGTAAAGTTTTTATGTCCTAAACAAGCATCTTGATTAAAGCATGTAAGTATAGTAGATGTTGTATTGCTAGGCCTCCAATTCCCTTACAATGGATAAATTTTATAACCTTCTCTACACTCTGCATTATTTGGACACTTTTTGCATATAATGCTTTACAATGCTAAACTATAATAGTTGTCCTAGCATTATATGCAGGCTCCGTTTTACTCAACCTCTCCTATTATACAGTCTCTTAACTTGATCTATATATTGACTTATACTTCATTTTCGTAGTTTAGTAAGGAATTTCAAGTAACACTTTTGAAAGCATCAGTAACAAAGGTAATATTTGTATTAGAATTTGGCTAGTGTGTAATTTTGTAGTTGTTTAGCTCAAAAACTCCATTTTGTGCCGTAACTTATGGTGATTCTATTTTAGCAGTTTAATCAACCGAATCCATAAAAAGCCTAGATGAGTTATCAGTAGTTACGATTTAACCATAAGGATCGACCAGATTTATTATTATTTTATGCTCTGTGTCCTAACCACTTACAAAATATTTATTCTGTATATCGTCTTGATCTTCTACTTGTAGTTAGACTGCATAAGAGCCTACATTGTTACCATACTATGCACTGTTTTAGGAGTATTGGTTATCAATCAATGTAACTTCTTTTATATTTCAGAAAATGGCGCCACCTTTTCAAGCATTATTATTTTAGAAAATGCAGTTTTAAATTAAGCCTTCCTACGTAATGGAAAGATCCACGGCTCCTCCTTATCCACTGGAATTATTCGTAAATTTAGAGTTTTTGATAGTTACTGAAGGTCCTGTTACCCTGATGGCTCCATTTGAATTATCTGAAAAGTCTGATTAGTCAATTTCTACGGATAATATTGGACTCCTAATAAATAAAATTGAATTATTCCTGTAAGTTACATTCTTAATACTAATCATATAGGCGAAGGAAATATTTGGAATTTATTCCTATTCATTTAAATATCTCATTTCTGTAATTGTTGAATCTTCAATATTGACTATAGATACTATAAATATATATAACATATCCCCATCAAATCTTGTAATATTGGATTGTCTTATTACTAGTTGACCAAGAAATTAGAAAATCAAATATCCTGCTTCTCCTCCTATTCTTGTTGTGTTCACAATGTCAACCTTTTATAAATATAATTCAGTTTCTGCTAAAGTGAAAATAGCGCCCAAAGATCCATAAAAAATTGTGTTATTTTAAAACTTAGAGCCAATTATCTTTATTGTACACTTGTTTAATAAAATCAATGCAGAACCACATTATCCCCCTTCATAAATAGAATTTTAATCAATTATATCCACATCTACAAACCCAGTTATAAAACAACCTTCAAATCCTCCTTAATACAGAAATTTGTTAGAATCTAGAAAAAGTTTTGATTATTAGAACCCAAGCCCACCTCCATACTATCCATGTGCTAGAGCTTGCTAGTCCTATGATAAACTGTTATACTAGAAAGTTGTATTAGCTATTGTAATGTTATATACTAAAATTCCATAAATTACAATATTTCCTTCATTTTTCTCGAATAAAGAATTTTAGATTACATTTGGAAAGTTTTCATTTATCTAGAAAAATACTATTCCTACTCCCATTCATGCTTTGTTTTAACTAAAAGTGCAATTAATAGCAAATATTTAGGCGTTATTCTGAATTAGAATAACACCAGTGTATGCATATGATTGATTATTTTCGAATATGACTGAATCAAGCTCTAATACTCCTCCTTGCCCGGAAATCTGCATTCCTGATTCTCCTTAACTCCCAATACAATTTCTTATATGAGAGGATTAAAATCTACCTATTCCATTCACAGTGCTTTAATAAATTGGAGATCTTGAAGCTTGTATATTGATAAATTGAGAATTATTATCTTCAAATATTCCTAAGTTGTTTATGATTATTTACCCAACAATATTCTAGAACAAGCAATTATTTGTTTATACCCAAGTACCATTGAAGTAATTATCAAGAGCTATGAGCTAATATGTACTTATATCGCTGATAATTGATTAATCTAATTAAACACACTATTCAACTTCATCGTTAAGAATACAATTGGCTTATAATAATACAATTTAGCTTATGATTTAATCATCTCCTATATCTTTGGCTTATAAATTATTAATTACTATTACTCCATTCAGTTTTTCCATTTCAAAAACCTTTAGTTGTATTGCATCTTAATTCCTTACAAATAGATTAGATATTGATATGTTCTTTATATTAGATGATTTGGTAGCAATGGAATCTATTGCAAATATCTTAACATTGTTCTATACTTCAATATTGGTGATTTAAAGATTGTCTATATCTAAGTTGGCTAAGTCCGTTTAATAAATCCCTTACTCTATATAAAACATGATACTTCCTTCTTGCATTTTAGAGTCTTATACTATTAGTTACTGAATGAGTAAATTACTATCATATCCAGTCAGTGCAATGTAGAATAGTTTGCTTTGATTTATATCGAATTTTTCTATGAGTGTATCCAATAATTCAACAGAATTCACTTCCAGATTAAATATGGAATTTTGTAGTGCTTTGATATTTACAAAACTACAGCTTTTTATAGAGACTTGTGCTTCATCTCCATGAAAAGAACTAAATTGCTAAAGATCTGTGAATTTTGAGTCTTTAATTTCTATTCTACAAGATTTTAAGCACTGGATTTTGAATCAAGACTATGATATTGAAATAGATTGTATATTAATAAACTATATATCATTGAATTAGTCTAAATCACCTTAAATCTATGCATCTACAATAAATTAGCTTCCTTTTGTTTATAGCTATTCTGCCTTTTAGATATCTAGGGAATCTACATAAGCATTTCCAATTCCTTACCCTTTTATTACGCAATATGTGCTTTGTTATTACCCTAGTTCCAATTAAAACTATTGAAAAAATCCATAAGAAATGTGTCTTTGACTAAGCATTAAAATAGGGAAATAGTTTCATGAAATTGTATCTAAATAATACTAAGTATTTTCTATAACTAGTGAATGTATATCAATTAATAATGATCCAAGTGAGCCGCTTCCGGCATCCAATATAAACGAATTTTAGAATCTTAAATAGTTCATGTGGTAAGAACCCTTATAACTTTTATTGAGTTTTATAATAGTTTGTTATTAAGTAGAGACCAAGTAAACTTTCTCATATCTTGCATTATAATTTTATATTTATGTTTAATCAAATTATGAGTCAATATGAAGCATTTAGCCATTATTCTAGCCATAAATATTTTAATAGCTCTGATTTTACATACTTATTATAATAGTTTTATCAATTTTTTAAGTGTTTAAAATCTTAATCAAAGCTCCTTTTCCCAATAAGCAATTTTTAAACTACAAATTTGTAGTGTTTAGGCTCTCAAATTGACCAAAAAGCAAAGTATTGTTCTCATATGGGGAAACTACGCTTTAGTTTGACACTGTATTAAAGATATTTTCAATCTTTACATCAATAATTTCTATCTTTTAAGCGAATTCTACCTTTAAAAACCCAGAACTGGTAAAATCATTAGAGAACTGTAAATCATAAGCAAAGAAATCAAAAGTACAGTCCTGCACTGTGACTTAACATTGACTCATTTGATGAAACTATTCATTTATATCAATCATCATATTTTCACCGAATAAGGTTATATACGAAAACTAGTTATTTTTAATTAATACATCTTATCCAATAAGATTCACTTTAAACAGAGATTTTAGGTTCATTCTTATCTCCTAAATGATGCAATTGGTTATATTTAACCCTGAAGTAAATTCAAACACATTTCAACGTTAGGCAATTGAATCCTTCTGTATGAAATTATACACATCAGATGGTGTATATGAGTACTAATCTAGCATTGACTGCTACTACTCTTAAAAATCGCATTCTCTATTAACATGGTCACATTAATCAACCTTAGAACTCATGATATAAGGATCAAATTTTCTTCACCACTGTAATTCATCATCCAAATCAAAGTAGAAATTCCTACCAGAAATGTTCAAGTTTGATATCTTAACTGACTTAGCTTGTATTTTCCTAGTAACAGGGTAATCATTCCATATACTCCCTCCTCTTATCATGATCTAAGCAAGTTTTTCTTAGTCATCAATACATCCAGTTGAATTGTTGAGGTGGCAATACCAAGTAGTAAGGATTACTTCTGAGTTGACAACTTTAGATAAGTCAAGCTAACAGTTTTAAGAGGTGTATTGAGAGTTAAGCTCATGGTAATTGTCGCCTTGAGTGTATTCGAAGTAGATATAGATTTGAATTTCCTCTTAAAGTGGCTCTGATTCTAACTAAGCCTAGACAAACAGCTGACAAAGCTGGTTAAAATGATTACTTTGCTGCTGCTGATCAATATGCATAAAGTGCTCAAGACCACTAATCAAAACTATCAAAAACCCTAACATTTTTATATATCAAATTTAAGTAACTCTTATAAAATTGTATAAATTATCCCATAATTTCAAAAATGGAAGCTTTATTAGTAGTTGACATGCAAAACGATTTTTTACAAGGGGGATCAGTTCATACTCAAGGCGCTAATTCTATAATAGAGCCAATAAACTAACTACGATAAAAGTTCTAAACTGTAATCTTCACTAAAAAGCTGCACTAAGAAAACCACTTAAGTTTTTACATCAATAATAATGGCAGCGGATTGTTCCAACAAGTTTAAATTGAAACAGGAGAAATGGCCACGATGTGGCCAGTACACTGTGTTGAAGGTACTCAAGGCGCTTAATTCCCCTAATCCCTTCAAATTCAAAGCTCAGATATAGTAATAACCAAAGAAAATCATAGATAATGGGTAAATCCCTCAGCATTTGGCAGTGAAAACTTTAAATCTGCGTTGGAGAATGTTCTTTAACAGCGGCAAATTTAAACTCTGTATGTATGTGGATTACAATACGACTATGCAGTGGGTATAACAGCAGAGGACGCCGCTCTGAAGGGATTTGAAGTGTATTTAGTAGATGACTGCACCAGAGGCTTTAGGGACGAGAGTACCACTAACATGCGAAAACAGCTGGTTGACTCCAGAGTACAATTCATAGAGTCAGATGAAATACTTTAGTTCATAACTAAATTGCACTATACAACTGTTATACTAATACACCTTTAATTTCATCCCTTAAAACCTATAAAAATGCGGGTTGCCTGGCTGCTGCTTATAGCCCTGGTGGCCGCGAACTACTCTTCAGTAGTTCTGAAATCTTGTGCTAGATGAAAACTGAACAGACTCCCCCTGGTAAAAGAATTCATACAAAATGAAGCTTCTAAGTTTGGAGTAGACGTTTCCTATGTTGGCGGAGACCCAAGACTGGTCTTCATAGATGAGGAGGGAAAGGAGGTAAAAGAAATAAATATTTCTGACCAAGACCCTGTAGGAATTTCAAGGATACTAGAAGCTCATGGATTCTACGCTCACTGAGTCAAAAAATCGTCTATAAGTGAAGCTTCTCTGCAAATACCATCGGGGAAGTGGAGTTAGACTAATACATTTTACTAAGGAGAAAGCTTTACTTTGAATCCAAATTTAACAGCTTTTGAGTCCATGCTGAAATTCTTTACATCTGTACTCAAACCTGCCAGAATTGTGATATTTGATGATAATTACTTCCTAGCAGCTATATTCAGTTTTCCTCCTAGCTCAAATTTTCCCTTTACTAATAAATCTTCACCTACATTCTAACCGATTCCTACAGTTGCTCCTACCTATCCGTCGTTTTTATACGTAAAATTGCCTCCTACTTGCAAATCATTGGAAACTTGCTTGAATGCGGAAAAAATTAGATCTCCTAAGGCGATTTCGTTGCTGCTTTTACTTTAGTGTTTTACTGCTAATTAGTGATTTTTTTCGTGCCAGTAAGCAATGGCGTTGTAGTTTGTTAGTTTTTAATCGGAGATGCTATAGCCGAGGTCTAATCCTGCTCCGAATCTGGAAGTGCCGGCAACTGTGGATAGAGATACAGCTTGAGAGTCTGTTACCTTCAAGGAGGTTCTGAAGTTATCAATGTTGTATTCCCCTGTTAAGCTGAATTTGAAGGCTTCGTCTGTGTTGAATTGAGATTACAGTTCACCTTTTAGTGTAGCAGCTTTTATTTATTCAGGAATGTAGCTGAAGGTTCCTTTGAAGTCGTTGGTGGTAGTAAGAAGACCTGAAAATGACACATTATCATGCTTTGAATCCACCTTAAAAGCAGCAGAGGTGTTATTATCTTAATTATACTCTCTTAGCTTAGCATATAAGTTAAGCCCATTTCCCATGGACTGTTTAATATAAACGCCGAAATTGTGATTTGCACAATATAATTAATTCAAAAGATCTAAGATAATACTTACTGTTTTCGTTTTTAGTTAAGTCTCTATAGCTTTGTAGATTGGCCATTTATGAATTACTAAATTCAATCAATACAGATTTAACAAATATTTACTAACGTATATGCTTCCTCCTACGTTTTTTAACCTTTTGTCTTGCTTACATAGCTTATTTGTATAATCGATCTTCTTTCTTTTCTCTGTATTGAATAATTGCTTGTATTGTCTCAAAAACAATCACGTATATTACAAAAATCATAATAATACTGACTATCAGCCATCCTATAACTTATTATTCCGTATATTCATATTCCCATAAAAAGCAAAAGTATAGTAAAGTTACACAAAAGTTGACTAGTTCTGATATTATCTGTGTGAGTAGAATTGTTCACTGAATAAAAGGTCTTACTTATATGTAGTACACTATCAGAATAGCTTAAATAACTAATAGTAAAGATAATTTCAATGCACTAAATGGAATAATAACTATTGAAATTGCAATAGCTAATCTTTGACTTAGAAATATAGGATAATAGTAAATACTTGGCCTTGAACCACCCTTTTAGTCCTCAAATAAAACACCAAATTTGACAGCTATTTTCACACTTCATTCTTCTATTTAATGCATATTTGTCTTGATGAATAAAACTAGCCACAAATGAAAGGCTATTAATAAAACTAAGACTCCCAATGCGATAAAATAACTTGCTTGCTAATATTCATTTGATGGAGGATCCATCATCTAAAGCATTCCTCGTATTGTTAAATCAAAGAATACTTATATCAATATCCTAAGAGGGATGTTATAAAACAAGTTCTTATATACTCTTTTTGACAACGTTTTAATCCTTTTATTAGACTTTTTCAGTACTATGATGATCAGTATTCCGAATATGATTATTAATAAAAATAAAAATATGTTAAAAGTGCTAAGAACGAAGTTATTTGTATTAGATGGCATATTAGAATCACTATCTAAATCATAATCCTCTGCACTTATCGCTAATTCTTATAAAATATTTGGTACAATTTCCCAAAAGGAATTACCACCTAGAAAAATATCAATAAACTCCGGTGAGCTTACACTAATCAAAGGAAGATAGGTCAGTACTTATAGCGTATTAAACAGTTACCATACAAATGACAAATTTTGCATAACAATTCCTATGATAACAGTTGAGCCATATCCTACTGCTTTAATGGTTTAACTTGTAATCTTAGCTGATTCATTATCTACTTCAATCTATTCCAGCTCCTTTTCTGGTATTACGATTGCTTGTAAAGAGATAGTATAATCAAATTAGTCCAAACCTAGATCTAACTCATCCCTTACGTCTTTTAGTATTCTTATTATTATATATTATTTATCATTTAGTTTATTTGGCAACTCAAAAGTAATCTGATAAACCTATTTATCCTCTATTATTACCAATTCATAATCAAAGCTTAAATAAATTATGCTCCATCACATCTCTAAATCTGTTTTTTTTAACTAATGCTTCAATTTATTACTAAAAGTCAATTTTAGGACATTTTCTTCGTTTTATATAACCAAAATTAGTCAATCTTATTCACATCGAAGTCCTTTTAGAACATATCCTTAACTGCATTCGCAAATATTATGAGAACCAAGTCTTGCATTTTATATGCATTTTGAACAGTTATTAGGGCTTACAGAACATAATTCACATGTTGTGTCGCATGGTAGACATTCCTTGTCATAATAATTCCCAGGTTAACAGGCATTATACAGGCACTTGCCAAAACCAGATAAACAAAATTCACATTAAGGACATTCATTGCAGCTTAAAACACAGTCCACACACTATTTATTAGCATAATACAAACCTTCCGGGCAAGATGTTATGCAGCTGTTATCCTACAATTACAGTGCGCTTTCCATACACTCATCACATTAAGATATATCAGGCCCACTGCAGGTTTTACAGTTATCAGCGCATGGTAAGCAGTTAATTCCATCAGCATAGGATCCATCAGGGCAATCTTTAACACAAACTTTATTCTAAGCCATGATTCAGCCATCAAAGCAAATACTGCATTCATACCCAAAACACTTTTTGCATCCTTAGTAGCATGGAAGGCAGTCATTTTAAAAGAAGTAGAACCCTTCTTTGCATGCATAGCACTTGCCGTTAATCTAGTCACATAAAGTACACCCGTTTGAACACTTAATACACTCATCTTCTTATTAGTAATACCCAGGATCACACTTAAAATGGCAATTATTACCTATAAGTCGCATTCCTAGATTGCATTCTGAGCATACATCAGGTTGTTAGAAAAAACAGACTTTGCATTAGCTTACATTGCAGTCTGGTCCAAAGTAGCATTGGTTTTCTATACAGTTATAGCATTCTAGTTATCCGGAGTATGTGTATTATGGGCAATCACTTATACAGTTGTCTTATCCCTCGCATTGAGGATATTGGTCAATAAAGGCCTATAGATTTTGTATTAAAATTTCATAATTATAAATCTGAACTCTGTATATGAATCCTGTTAAGAAATAGTTGTTTACTTAATTGCTATCAACTCCACATCCAAATTTAATGATTTAAGTATCTGAATTGTAATAAATAGGCAAATTTTCAGAGGTTTACTGTTTTAGCTCACCATTATTATATATTTTTATTACTTATTAGGGAGGACTTGCCACTGTAGAAACTGTTATTTGGATTTTTTATCAAATAAGCTATTAGATAGGAAAGTCTTCTATATTAAAAGTTTTCCCCATAAAGATTAAGCCTAAATTTTAAGAATTATTCACAAAAATCTGTAAAATCTATTAATCATTCATCATATATAGGATCACTGCATTGTGATTAACTATTATATTCTATTTTATCCAAGCTAGTACAGAGAAATCTTAATATAGCCCGATATATTTTCCATTAGCCCAATCTTCATTCAAAGTAGTGCATTATTAGTACTATTATTCGAAATATATACCTCTTAAATTGTGTCTTAGTGGCAGAACTGCTCCTTGTATAGTAATAGGTAATTATTATACAGAATCCACATATTCCGCCAATGGAAGATCAAAAATTAGTTGATTATCTTTAACAATATTTCCACTGCCATCCAGATAAGCACCACTTGGAACATAAGAAGGTTATAGAAATCTAGCTTATGTATCTAGGGCCTATTGATAATGTTGATTTGAAAGTATATTAACTATGAGATTAATGAGTAAAATAGCCATATTATAATTAAAGCTAGGTGGAATATAAAGTTTATATAATGCATAAATATCTATTATAAGGCTTAAGAAACAGCTGTAACTACTGTATTTTACTTAATTTTTGCAATTACATTAATAAAATTGTTAAATAAAATGAATGTACCTCGAAGAACTGAATTTTGAAGCAAGAGTACTTCTCCTGGCCCAGGACACTACTCAATACGATCACCGCAACCAAGAACCTATTCCTTTGCTAATTCTCCAAAAACTATATCATTTTTGCATAAAGTAACATCTCCTGGCCCCGGAACATATTATAACGATAAGAAAAACTTTAGATAAAGCAGAGTAGCGTTCACCTCGACTAGTAATAGATTTATTCCTTAGGAGCTTAATAATAATCAGTATTACTACAAAAAAGACTAAGTTCCTGACCCTGGATTTTACTAAGATAAGCAAATACAGCGTAAAAATGTAGCTCAATGAACTAATGCACCTTAATTTACAAAAAAATTTTAACTATTTGATGGAAAGGTTTGATTTTAAAGGCAGAGACTAAAAGAAAGGAAGCCTGAGATTTTACCAAATAAAGTTGGTACTTCATTTCATAGGGGAAGTGCAGAGAGAAGGCTATGAGAGCCAAAGAATTGATAGCATCCTAATAGGCTCCCATCAAGAGGAAATCCTGGACCTGGAAGCTATTTTGAGAATTATTCAGTCTAATTTAATATTTCAAATTATTTTAGTTATTTGTGAATTTTAATATAACAATTATATACATCGAAACTAAATCTAAGATTACTAACTATAAAGTTCTTCTATAACATCTCTATAGTAATCAGCAGCTTTGCTTCTAATCAGCTTCATGGTAGGTGTTAAAATTCCATTATCTATTGTAAAAGGTAATGGAGTTAAATGAATCTTTCTTACCAATTCTAATCCTGAAAGCTTATTATCTTAGACAATACCAGCTAAAATTTCCATAATTCCTTCTTTCGCCCTTTCATTTTAGCATAACTCACTAAATTCACCTTCAATTCCCTAAGATTACGCAAACTTTTGTAAATAATCAGGATCAGGCACAATAATAGCAACTAAATAATCTCTAGTTATGTCCCCATATACAAAACACTAGGAAATAATAGGAGACATTTAATAAAAGTTCTATATTCTCTCAGGTGCAATATACTCTCCTTGGCTCAATTTGAATATATTAGATTTCCTATCTATAATTTTAATAGTAAAATCAGGCTATAATTCTACAATATCCCCAGTCTATAACCAACCATTTTCATCAAACATCCTTGCTGTCTCTTCCGGATTTTTGAAATAACCAGGAGTCACAGTATTACCTCTAAACAGAATTTCTCCCCTGGGCTTACTCGCTCCATTGTCATCTATAAAGTTTGTATAATAATTCATTTCAGGAACATCTCTTATCCTCATCTCAAGTTTCGGGTTTATTCCTCCTACTGTAGTTGTTATCAAATCTCCATGATGTATAGAGCAACCAGCCCCACTTGTTTCGGATTATCCATATCCCTCAATTAATTCAACACATAAAACTACTTTTATAAATTCTTTCACCTCTGGTTTCACCAATGCAGAGCCAACAGCTATCTTTCTTACTCGTCCTCCGAGCATTTTTCGAGCCTCGTAGAAGAAGATAGGATCGTAGACAGGATGAGTACAGTATCCCAGCCTAAGTCTTTATCTTTTAGTTTCTAGAATAGAATCAAACAATTGCTTCTAATTCTATGGCAAAGCTTCAAATCTTGCTTTCAATGCATCATAGATTCTATTTAAAATCCTAGGTACCATTATAATCAAGGACGGCTTTGCTATGTTTATTTCCTTCATCAAATTCGCTAAATTTCCTCCGAAAAATGCAACTTTTACTCTCAATAGTGATACAACGAATTAGACAGTTCTTTCCATAATATGCGCTTGAGGTAAGAATGAGAAATGAGTATCTGTTTAATCAAGTTATGATTCTTAAGTTAACATTGACAGCATCATTCTTTTAGTAACTACCACTGCTTTAGGGTTCTTAGTAGTTCCACTTGTAAAAATTAGACTATACGGGCCGTCATCGTCAAATTAAGGTAATTCCTGTGTATTATTTCTACCAAATTCACAGATTTCCTCAAACCCGAAAATTTCTAGATTTTATTCCTAACATTTCACCT
The DNA here is from genome assembly GCA_920105805.1 of Condylostoma magnum. Taxonomy (NCBI): domain Eukaryota; phylum Ciliophora; class Heterotrichea; order Heterotrichida; family Condylostomatidae; genus Condylostoma; species Condylostoma magnum. The sequence continues at coordinate 23,226 of CAKKTI010000111.1, forward strand.
AAGTTGATTCATCGGGGCTGCCGTTAATCTAAATCAGCGTTTTCAAGTTAAGCTCTGTCTGTCCTTATATCATTTCTAGTATTTTCGGGATGAAATTAGAATGAATGATCATAGCTTTTATCTTGGTTAAATCTAATAAATATAGTAGACTTTCTTAATCAATCATGGTATAGAAGGGCGCAAGTTGGAAATTGTATAGTAATGATGAATAGTCAGTAATTGTCCATTCTTTGCAGTTTGAAGAGAAAATCCCTATCAGATGGAATTCCATATCCATATCATTTTCATGTTAAAGAAGGTTTTTGTATATGAGTCCTGATCCTAGCTCTATTACTTTATCGTAAGTTTGTTAGTAGCTAAACCACTCATACTGATCGTTGACTAATGTACCGAGAAACGGGGTATCTCGTCCTTGTTGAAGTAAGTTGATGTAAGTTTGTTACAGAGTAAATTATCTGTTTTTACACTCTTTTGCTAGACCCCTATCATCATATTCGATGAAACTGTATCTTTAAGTCCTTTTAACTATACGAGTACTGTTGGGAATCTCATCACCAAAGAAATCCCCGTAATCAATAGGCTTTTCATTAGAAGGAGAAATTCCCATTTTTATTATTCAACAAACTTTTAGAATGATTTATTAAATTAATAAAACAAATATTGAATTGATTGTTTTTAGGGATTGTAGTTATTAAAGCTAGAAGAATTTTGCATATTTTAAGAATAGTAAACAATTAGATATATTTTTGTTAAATTTCAAATAAGTAGTAATGTATTTATAGTTTTATATTACTTAGAAAGAATTTATTAGCATTCTTAATAGTAAAACGATTAATGATAGTTAAAAGAGAAATATTATATCGATAGTATAAAAAGATTTAATTAACAATTATATCAAACTGTAACTTTATATTAATGAATTGTTAATCTAAAACTAAAGCTGAGTTTGGCTCCCTAAATTTGTTGATTATTATCGACAAACTTTATGCTTTATTGAAATCCAAATATTATATAAACTCTCAATATTGAATACAATCAACTATCCTGTTGTTAAACAAAATAGCCCTAACATAATCATTCTGCATATAAATTATTATCCTACATCATTGAGATTTTAATGATATAAAAAATGAATCAAAATCATTACAATCAATAGTACAAATTCTTGGATTGAATTGAGTACTTGTCCAATGTATTTTCTTTTAAATGGCTTTATTAGAATTATTGCTCAAAGATAAAACACTTAACTTGCAATTATTCATTGTATTTAATATTATGGATTAGAAACTAGGACAATGCTACTGATAAATATTATTCTCTTTATTTATACAAAAATAGCAAATCCACACTTATACTTTCCTTTCTCTTTATAATCTTCAAAAAATTACATAAGATTCTCATTTTAATAACTTTTCTTCATTAATATTTTGAAAACTATGATAATATGCAATACTAATACTAGAATAATTGCAAAAATAAGAAATAAGTATTAGATAATCGTTCTCCAATCTATATAATCAATATCTTTTATCTGTAATAATAAACCAAAGTAGATTGGCATAAAACATGAATAAAGAGATCTGAGAAATATGTTATAGATAATCTTTTTCCTCAAATTATTTATAAAGTTACTATTACACCTACTCAATATGCATAATATAAGTAGAATAATTAGAGTAGCAAAAACCATAGACAATAAAAGCCCAGTATTGCCAATTATATCATTACTAATATCTTCCTTTTCGAATTTATCATTTAAATAATTTCCATTACCTTTTACATCCTATGTATACTGATCTAAAAAGCTAAATGTAGCTAAAGATTACTCCCTCATAAAAGAGTTTAACTCTTCTGTATAATTTACTTGGATAAAAAGAAGATAGTAGATTATTTACATGAATTCAACTGAATTTCATAAAGCTCCCATATTGAATTAAATTCCAATAACAGAGAATCCTGTTGCTAAGCCAATACCACCTAATATGTTAAACTATTCAGACTCCTAAGCTTGTTTAACCTATTATGAAAAAGCAGTGGAATATGTGTCTTCTAGTACAATTGAATAAGATTGATTAGTTGTAAATCCAAATAGGTTTTAAAACATCATATTAAAGTTTATTATTACATCTTATCCTGCTTTTACATCTGATAAAGGTGTAATTATTATCTCTATTTCTTTAAACTGTTCCTATTCATGATCTAATTCAAAATTAAAGTCTATATTTTCCATTTATATCTGAATAAACTAGCTTAAGTTTTTATCTTATATAATATCACTGTTAAATGATATTTTCAGAGTATATTTCCCCTTACTCAAACCAATATAAGTTATTTCTGATTCAATTTCTTCATTAGAGCATCCATGTTCACTACATTTATATCCTTACTCAATCCTACAAAACTAATTGCATCCATCCTCGTTAATCTAATTACCATCATCACATTCTACTTGTCCTAATATTAAGCCATCTCCGCATATTTCTTCACATTGGCTTTGAATTATTGATATATCTTAAATATTTTACAATTCTATCCTTCAATTATTACTAAATCCTTCTATTTCTTTGCATTGAATACATTATCCTTACATCAGAAAGTAACCTTAATAACAATCTAAACATGATGTCTTATTTTCACAAGTGATACAATTTTCACTACATTTTAGGCATTCATCTTCTATATAATACCCTTATGGACAGATACATTTGTCATTTAAAGCAATGTAATTATGATCGCATTGAATACATCGTTTTTATTTATCAAGATAAAAAGTTCCTATACATTTACAATCTCCATCAATAAGCACGAAATCTTCTATGCATTTTTCACATATTTCATTGTAAACTTCACATCTAGGATCAACTTATAACTAAAATGCTAATTATTTGTCAAACTTAAATGTAATATCAAATGGTTAGTATTCAATATTATCGATTTGTAGATAAAGTTCTAAACCATTATACAACTTATTTATAGAATAACTATAACTGTTAAACTATAATGAAAAATCAAAGTCATTCTCCATCTATATACTGAATGCCATTTAGTCTTATTATCATCCTATATATTTAACAGGCAATTCATTTACACATAAATAGGGGTTATTTTATTGGTCATAACATATAAACTTGTAATCTTCTTCACAATATTGATTACAACCATCATCATTAATAAAGTTACCATCATCACATTCTAATTAACCTAAATTCAGCCCATCTCCACATATCTCTCTACATTATCCCATTATTTCTTTTTACTAAAATTCAAAGAGTTAATTTAATTCCGCTGTTCCATTTTCTCCAAATCCTTTAATAGTATCACATCATATTTCATAGCATAAGTCTTATGTTAACTAACATCCTCTGCAACTATCTTCATATTATCCGCATTCAGCTATACAATTACTGATTGTAATATCAGGGTATAAATTCTACAAGCATTTATGATCCTTGCTTATAATATCTAAATCATTACTTTTATGATATATAATCTAGTAAAATATACCACTGAATTCCTCACTACCGAAGCTATGAGCTGAGAATTAGAAATCAATTAGTGGAGTTTCCATTTGATATAGTTAAACTTCAAAAAGCTATCAATCTGAAATATAATATCCTCCTTATAAATAATCAGAATAGTTGAGATACAAAAGTCTGAGGATAAGGAAGGACTTAGATTACTTTCATTTACAATTACTATTTTTTACTTCCCTTCTAAATAATAGCCTTATATAGGAATATAGATTGGCTTTTCTTGCATAATAGCTTTATATCCATGACTTTCAATATTCTATACAGATAAGTCAAAAATAAGTGGATAATAGTCTCCTTCAATACATCGATTGTTGTTATCTAAGGCAGATCAAATTGGACATCTACTTATACAGCTATTATCTACTTTTTTAAAGTGATACCCTTCTATACATTCTACACACTCCCTATAGGATCTTTCAGTGCACTGAGCACAAGTATTAAAACAAGGTAAGCATTGTCATCAATGCATTAAATAACCTTCATCACAGCCTACTATCTCAAATTCATCTAATTATGAGTTTAATAAAGCTTAACTCATTCCCTATTACATGATTTACTTCAATTAAGAGTCATCTAAAAATTGAAGATAGATTCTTACATCGGAAAGTCGAAAGTTTGTATTATCATAATCAAAAGTTACAAAAGTTGGAATTTCTTATCCATCACAAACTAGATTTTCTATTATTTATTAATTTATTATAAGTTGCTATGATGAATTTTTAAATATTGAAGTTACTTTTACTGTGTTTTGTTTAATTCCAAGTCCTAAAAAGTATCAACCTTCTTCTTCTAATTTAAAATCAGTGCATTCATGAAAAAAGTCGCAGTTAAAATTATTTTCAGGGGCCGGCAATTCCCTCTTTATTCTTAAAGCTAAGCCGCAATTTTTATGAAATTAAAACTTTAATTGATAGGATGACCCTGAATTCCATAAATCAATTATATCACTGGTACCATTTGATTAATTATATTTAAAGAATGTTGTTATATGATATTCTTTATCATTTTTTTCAATTTCTTAATTTTAAAATATTTTACTTGTTCTTATATCGTATAATTAATAGCTATAATCATAGTCACTAAATTTTTTTAAAGACCAAGGCATATATTAACCACAATATATTCCATTTTCCACCTTATCTTAGCACTAATACCTGTCATTATAATAATCCCATATAACTTATTAAGACAAAACTTCCCCATTATGATATATTAAATCCATTATTACACCCATGAATTTATCTGCAATTATTAATTTTGAGTCTTTTATTTCCTCTCATATTATGCTGTCAGTTTAACTTTCATTGCATTCTAATTTACTATTACAAAATCAGCAGATTCTTATGAATTAGTTACCTCTAGATATAACAATATACCGATTAGAGGTTTAATCACATTCAAATGTTTTTACCATTGCATCTCCTGTTCATTCAAAGTGTAATTTTTTACAATCATTAACACATTTGAGCTCAAATAAGAATGAGCCATCCTTTTCTAATTATAGTATTGTGGAATCTAGAGGAGCACCAGCTAACATAAAGAAAGAAATACTAAAAGTTTAAGATGCTTCTTATTCGTAGAGAAATTGATTACCAAGTAGTATTTCAATAGGATCAAATTTAGAATTTGATTTATTTTATCATGTATCATTGACTACAGGATTAAATTTCTTTATAATTTATATCGGATAGGAAGTGACTATATAGAGAACTTATAGGAACAACAAGGACATTTTAATTACCATTAGTTAGATAAAAGAATATTTAGAATTGCAATTATTTAAGGGCTATTTCAATAATTACTTGTTCTGAGTTATAATATTGGAGAATAATTTCCAGATTACAATTCTAATGTAATTAATTACTTTGAAGCGCGTAGATTATATTTTGAAGAGATGCATAAAACTAATTATCAACAAGACTAGTATATTTAATCCATTTATATTTTGAAGCAAGAGATATTTCAAAATTAGGATAAAATTAGCTTAAGTTGTTTATAAGTTACACATCTTATCACAGAACTAAAAGTTTGGTATAGATTTACGTTAAATCTAAATAAACTGAATTTCTTTTACCAATATTTTAATATCTATTAAATAGTTTTGTTAAGACCAATTAAAAGCTAAAAATTACACAAGTTACCTATCTACCCTCTCCACTCATTTCCAATAAAATCATCAGCATAATCTTAGTAAAAAGTATCCATATGGAACGTCCTCCTGTTAATAACTCTTACATCCTCAGCCATAGCTAGCACCTTCAAATAATCAATAAGATTCTACAACTCCCTATCCTGCCTATCCTGATACCACGATATAATCGGCACTCCATTATTAAGCTAATATGCAAAACTATAAGCTGCATTATCAACAATAACAATATCCTTCATCCTCCTATTCGCTAAAATCCTTAAATCCTTTATATAAACTCCATCCATCACAACACAATTCTCTCTGTACAATCTATGATGGATTAAAGTATGTGTAGGATCTAAGTAATTCAGTACTTAATCAGCATAGCACTTATGACTCGCAGTAAAAACAATAACCTCAAAATTCCAAGAAGCCTCTTACAGCACTTCTTGCACAAAAGGTCTTATGTTAATCCCAGCATTGATAACCTACCCAGTAGAGAAAGTAATGGGCAGTACTACATCAGCCTCAAGTACATTATCACAGCAATGTACTAAGGTTTCATCTAGGTCAAAAACTAGTGTTTTTTTATACTCAAAGCCTTATCTCCTCGGTAAAGCTACGATTTTCTACTTTAGCTGCTCAGAATCAACAGGCCGCAAATTTTTTACGAATTTCATAGCTTGAAAAGTTTGAAAAAGATGCTCTTTATACGCGGCTTCTCCTGTTTTAGTGACATCCCTCCTTACCTGTGTGACTACTTTCTGCAAATTAACAGCAGATTATACGTTTCTCTGGCCTTAAGTCCTCAGCAAGGTCCTACCCTTAGGCGATTAAACCTAATGAAGATTCTGATGTGACATTCTATGCATAACAGCTCTTGGCTTTTAATTTTCTTGAAACTTCCCGCGCTGCTTCGGTGTGTCTGGAAAACTGAACTGTTTTCCTTACTTCGGTGAGTTTATGGAAATCTGTGTATTCTAGGGGCTCCCGACCTTCTGGCTCTCTTCTCTTGCACCGTTCTCTGCTGTATCTGCTACCTGTACTTCCAACTGCTTTCTCCTAACCCGCCTCAAACTACGTCTTTGGCTGACCACTTACTAAGACATTTCTAATTAAAAAATTAACGATTTTACTACAGTTATCATCTATTACTCTTATCAAGCTCCAAGGCTAGGGAATAATCCGTGATTGCCCGTTCCAGTTGACCTAGATTATCATAGCAACATCCTCTATTGAAGTAAGCATTGGCATTGCTGCTGTCAATTTAAACTACATCTGAGAAATCTTTCACTGCCTTTTCATACTCCCCCATTCTCTCATAACTAATCCCTCTATTATGCAAGGCATGCACATTCCCCGGGTCTATCTCAAGCACTGATGAGTAATCCTTTACAGCTTCTTAGTACTTAGACATCTTAGCACTGCAAAAAGCGCGGTTATTCAGTGCTTTTACATTTTCCCCGGAAATCTGCATTTCTTAAGAGTAGTCTTCCACTGCCTTTTCGTAGTTTTCAAGCTTTCTCCAAGTAAGTCCTCTATTTGCGTATATAACTGGGTTGGTGGGATCTAACTAAATTGCTCTTTCAAAGTCTTACAGTGCCTCGTTATACATTTGTACGTTTTGTAGGCAGCAGCCTCTGTTATGCCAGTATACTGAGTTTTCAGGGTCTAGTTTGAGGCTATTGCTGAAATCTCTTAAGGCGCTTTAGTGCTCATTTAGTCTGTCTCAAACTAGTCCTCGTCCGTTGTAGCTGGGAGCATAGTACTCGTCTAGTTCTAAAACTCTGTTAAACGCCTGCAGACCAGAGTCAAGTTTCCCTGTTTTTTCGTATAAAGTGCCAAGATGGTGCAGTGCGTTTATGTTATCAGGCTGGATTTCCAGAGATTGTAAGTAATCTTATTCAGCGTTGTGGTTTTAACCTATCTGGTCCCAGCAAAATGCCCTGTTGTACAAAGCCTTGAAGTGTCTAGGGTCTATTTATAGTGCATTTGTATAATCTTATATAGCCTTTTGATAATCTCGTAGTTTCCTGTATGCAAAGCCGCGATTATGGTAAAAATCTGCCCTGTTTGGCTCTAAATTGATAGAAATGCTGAAATCTTTTATTGCATTTTGATAATCTCCCTTCCTATCGTATGAAATTCCACGGTTGTAGTAAGCAAAGGCGTTTTAAGGGTCTAGTGTGATAGCTGTTGAGTAGTCTTATATAGCCTTCTCAAATTACCCGATTTTGTCGTATGCAAAGGCGCGGTTGAATACAGCTTTGAAGTGATCTGGTTGGATTTATAAAGCTTTTGAGTAATTGCGAATTGCTCCTTCAAAATCTCCTCGTTGTCTGCTGGCATAGCCCTAGGCGTGGTACTTATCTGCCTCTTTATCGTTTTTTAATTAACTGCGCTCACTTAGTATTGAGACCTGGTTTAGACTTGTATCTTCACGGGATATGGGAGTCTTGACGTGGTGGGATAAGTCACGTTCAGATACTTAGGGAGAGTGTATTGCAGTTTGTTAGGTTGATGGATTGTCAATAAGGACTTAGTCTGGGGTGTAGCGAGGAGGGACGATTCCGAAAGGGTCAGAATCATCCGAATTCCCCTAAAACTACTGCTTAGTAACCCTTTTACTCGGACTACCCAACCTATCAGTATCTTTTTCCAATGCCATCGAATAATCTTCAATAGCCTATGCGAAATTTCCTTTTCTATTTTAACAAGCTCCTCTAGCATAGGCTGCATTTACGTGATTTGGATCTAGTTCCAGTACTCTTGTGAAATCCTCAATGGCATTATCCAACTCCCCTAATTTTTCATTAGCACATCCTCTCAGATAAAAAGCACCGGCATGATTCGGGTCTAAATTAATCAAATCCTCGCAATCCTGCAATGCATCTTCATACATCCCCTTTTTCATATACGCTGAGGCCCTTATAAAGTACGCCTTTGTATGTTTTGGATCATTACTTAAAGTATTTGAACAAATTCTTACTAAATTATCTACATCGGCCACTGGCCGCATTTACCTAGAATCAAATTTTGAGGCTTAGAGCACTCTTCTACGCTGTACCGCGTCTCTTAAAAGCTCTGTTTCTAATTAATCACTCATTTCAATCGAGATAAATATGTTTAGCAGAAGTATTATGTGGGATAAGGAATTGTTTTGTAAACGGTAAATGTTTTTAAGATATAAAGTTATGCAAGCATTTGGGTAGAAAAGAGCTAATATATAGTAAAAATCTCAAATTAGGATTCAACATCAATTATGAGAAGCAATAATACAGTTAAATTTGTAGGGTCTTTTGTAAGTTTAGTAAGAAAAATAAAGCTAAAAGCACTTTTTGTTTATGAATGGAATTAATAGTAAGCACTATATGAATAATATTAGATTTTTAAATTATTGAGCACTTGGATAACTTTAAGCAATCAGTTAGATCTAAACTTGTATAAATTACGTTTATTACATAGTAAGTTTAATCAAATTAGCCATGTGGATTAATTAAGGATAGTTTGTTGATAAGCCATATAGTTTTTAGACTAATAGGTCTTTTATAAAAAGAAGAGTAAATAAATTGAAACAATACACTAAAATTTGCCTAATAACCATAATTACACTACTTCTTTTAATTGCTATCAATTAACTCGTGGAAGTACAGTAATTTGAATAAGGGTTTTACAAAATATCTAAAGCCCATACTTTTAAACAAAGAATACCAATATTTTTATACTTATATTTACTGCATATTTAAGCATTTCAAAATTAGCATAACAATAAATAAAATGTCCTAATATCCATTCAACTTTGGGTATCCCTAATACACTTACTAAATACCACCTTAATTTTACTAATGGGCTCCAATAGCAATTCCCCCAGTAGAAGTTTAACCCTAAAGCCTTTCCCTCCCTCTCTAAGCCTACCCTCAGCCCTAAGTCCTCCCACAGGAGATCATTAAATCCGAGGAACCAGTCACAAAAGTTCCTAAGCCCCAACCTAAATCTGCTCCCTAATAACCCAAGAAGCGTTACAAAAGAACATGGAGCAACTAGGAAGTCAAGCATCTATACAGCATTTGCACAGAATACTGTCAGAAATACAACAAATCAATGGATAGTCTTAGCTTCTCCGACTTCGAAATCATCTCCACTCAAACAAAGCAAAATCCAAATCAATGCATGTTAAAAGCAAACGAAATAATCACAAGCGGCACTTTAAAGTCCGGAGTATGGCTAAGTTAAGAAGACTAAATGCTGTAAAGCTTAATAAGACAAGGCGGAAAGCGATGGGGTGAAATAGCAAACCAGCTAAATGACGAATTTCATCGTGGGTTTAGAATTAGAAGTGGAAAACAGGCAAAGGAAAGATGAAATAATCATCTTAATCCTCAGATTAACAAAGGCCCGTGGACTTTGCAGGAAGATCTTATTTTATTAGAAAGTCACAAGAAACTTAAGAATCGGTGGTCTCTGATTGCGAAGGAGTTGGAAAATAGAACGGAGTCTGCTATTAAGAACAGAGTGAAAAGCCTATTGAATAATTCTATGCTCGATTTAGAATTTTCTGTGGATCCGGAAAAGGCCTTAGATAAGTTGATTCTGAGGCTAAAAATAGAGATTTCCGGGTTCACTCAAGCGCATGAGAGTGCTAGTCCTCCAAGCGGGCAAGAACTGACTGTGAAGCCTCAGAGCAGTAGAAAAATTAATTTCTCAAGTGCATCGGAAATGACAAGCGAGTTGGCTTATAAATAGATTTTAATTTAAAAAATTAACTAAAATCATAGTTCTGACCTAGCTAGAGCTACTTCATGATCAGCCATAAACTTCCAAATGTCTTCAACGGTGTGTTTTCCTGTATATTTTATGAAATGGGCTTGGTTCTTTGGGTAAAATAGTATTGTTGGGTATTCTGTTATGGGAACATCTTTTACCTCATTCTCCATTCCGTCAATCTAGGCTACTATATATCCTCCATTTTCTTTGGATTTTTGACCCAATTATTGCCAGGTTTCTCTCAGTTCCCTGCATATAAGACACCAAGGAGCATAGAATTAAACAATAACAGGCGTTTCACCTTTAGTAATTTGGTTATAATTCAAGCTTACAAGAGTTTATACAGGATTATCAGGGAAATCCTCAGGTATCTTCTAACTTTTATAATACGGAGTTAATTTGCCTTCAATAGCATCGTTTATACTCTTAACCAGTTCACTTACATCACTACTAAAAGGTATGCTAAATTTCTAGCTTTACTCCTCGGGCTCTTATAACACCAAGGTTAAGGAAACTTCTTCTATTTTGATTCCGTAGTACTCAGCAATTCTAGGATTATCTTCTAAATCTCCGTATAAAATATGAATATTCTGTGGTAAATTTTTAGCTAGATCTTACCCTATTAAATCATATCTTTAAGCCTCGGGCCTTAACCTATGAAAGATAAGGAAATCTTTACTATAATTAAATGCCAGTTACAGACTATTATGCTCTAATTTATTCAATTTCTACAACTTATTCCTCCGTACAAACTCATACAAATTTTTAGTGGTGAGTTCTCCTTCAAACACAGCAGCAAAATTTCCCTTTAAGACTGCAATTTGCCCCTTATGAATTCCGAACTCCTCCAGTATAGTTTCATCCGTAACCACTAAGCTTGGGAAGTCGAATCCCTTAGCCACTTACTCCATTACAACTAGCTTATTACTATTTGCCTCGTCACTCAGCACAAGCAGTATATCCTCCCTAGAAAAAATCTTATTAAACAAATTTTTAGTAGGAATTTACTTAACCATCTACCCCTCTCTCTTCTACACCCAATTCAGCATTTCATTATAACTTTTCTCCCCTGTATACTCCATCATTACTTTATTAGAAAAGAACCTTAAATCAGGAAGATCATTAATATCAAAAGCAGCCGGGATGTGTTTGTTCCCGCTTATATCAAAAAGAGCCAGTTTTATAGTAGAGTTTTTAGAAGCAAGGTTATCAGCTAGCTTTTAATAACTACTTTTCATCCGCCTGTAGTGTCCGCACATTGGCGCGTAAAAATTGACTAGGAGGTACTCATTTTGACTGATTGCATCCATAAAATCAATATCATCTAGCATTATCATATTCTTGTAAACTGGTATATCCTACGATTGAACCTAAGTCAGAATGGTTAAAGTTACGTGTAAAAACGAAGCCATTTTATAAATTAAGCGTATTATGGAAGAGTCCAAGTAACACATGCGTCCACTTACTATCGCTCCTGGCCGTGTTAATTAAATTCTGCCAGCAAATGCACAGTCTCAGCCTTAGTATAGCTAAGAAATTACTGATTTAATACACCAAACACCAGGTGAGAACTCTACTTTAGTTTTAAATAAACCGTGGGCATTTTATGGAGAACCTTTAAGCGATGCTGTGAGCTCGTAGTAAATAAGAATTCTTGCACTGACGTATAACATGTTTGGGTAGAAGCCTACTGCTGATATAAGAAAACTGCTAAAACCTGAAATCTAGCATCATATATACCTCATAGGCAGTTAAGAGTGTCTTAGATCAATTGGAAAATCCCTACTAAATGAAGATAAGCAAGAATGAGAAGTCCTTATATAGAAATGTTTAGGTCCTCGTTACATTTTAGTCAAATCTGCTACTTTAGGAGCAATTCATTTAGTTATGTTTGCCCATATACGAATTTATGAGTATATTACCGATATAAGGGTGGATTCAGTCAAAACTGGTATCGGTAATTTAATCAGTAACAAAGGGGCGGTGGGTATGAGCTTTTATATAGGTAACGAGTCCTTTATGGTAGTTTCTTGTCACTTGGCATCAGGACAGCACCACGTTATGAAACGAAACTCTGACTTTTAAAGAATTGACCGATAATTGAATTTATTTAGAGACTCTGCAGATTGTGAACTAGCATCAGAACGGGCAGATGTAGTTATTTGAATGGGGGATCTTAACTACAGAATAAATGGTACACGGTAAGATGTTACCTTTTTATTACAAGAAGGAGTGATTGAGCCTTTGAAAAGATCAGATTAGTTTTCATAGTAAAAGAATGAAGGTAACGTTGCCTTTGGGTTCAGTGAAGGAGATATAAGATTCCTTCCTACTTATAGATTTGACCCTAATACTTGTAATTATGATACAAGTAAGAAGAAAAGAATACCAGCATGGACAGATAGGATTCTGTATAAGTCCAAGAAAAATGATTTACAGTAATTAAATTATGATGGAAACATGCAGTATAGTGTAAGTGATCATAAAGCTGTTATTGCACAGTTTGTATTCAATTGGAATCCTGTTATAAGAGAAGATTCTAGCAGCACTATTGTTAAAAGTTCAGCTTGTAGTGTATTTTAACTTCATACTGATTTAAGTAATATTTTTCCATATTAAATAACAAAATTATTAGCTTACATAAAAGCTTGTATTTTTCCTAAAACAGCATTGCAATTGCTACAGTAATGCACGTATATTGGGGCATTGAATACTTCTCCTGAAGCACAAAAGCAGATTTTTTGTAGAACTGAGTCTTATCTTTACTCTTACAGCTCGACTCTGCTTTCTAAAACTAATCCGCAATTTCTACAAAGCATTTTCATAGCATGACTGCTTGATTGTAAAAGACTACTACTACTGCTTTTATCAGTAAAGAGTAATTTACTTGAACGTTTAATATTAGGATCTTCATTTTCTTAAGAAAATGTGCTAAGTCTTCCTGATTATCCAGAGTTAGGAGCTATTGTAGAAGCATTAGAAGTCTATTTTTACTGATTTGTTATTTTTCCTCGTAGTACTCTTGTTACTTTAGAGTCTTCTTGTATGTCTTCGACTTCTATTAAATCCATTTCAAGTATTTTATCGTTGCTCTCTTCCTCCCCTTTATCTGTCTGTTGCTTTATGGGAGTTAAATTTAGTTATTTCAGAGGAGTGTTTTAGATTACCAGGCTTGGTTATCTTCTGTGCTTGGGGGATATTTATGTAATAGTTGCCCTATTGCTTAAAGGAGATGTTTGTGTTGATGGCTTTTCAGGAGGCCTAGGAATATGCAGATCTAGGTTAGTTCCAAATTACCTGTTCATTTTTAAATTTTTAGTAGTTAAAGAATTTATCAAGGCGGTAAAATAATGGATCAGAGATTTAATTTTTCCACACCGATTCCTCAAGAAAAGATTCAAAAGTAGGTTAATATAACTCCAACTTTAAAAAATTACAGTAAATTAATATAACCAATTCGAACAGTACAAGAAGAGCAAGTTTAAATGGAGTAAATCTAGCCAGAGTAATCTATACTTAAAAAATCTCTGGAAGCTGGAGCTCTTATAGACTAATATATGCAATAAGATTAATTATATTAAAGTTATGAAGATTTCATAGGAAAATCAGAATCTTAATATCTGTAAAATCATAATGAATTTATAATAAATAAGCAGTACTCTGTTCCTGATGAGTTGGTATAGTTGATTCAGAATCCAGCAGATTATAAGTGTTGTGGGATTTTGGCAGAAATTCATAATTGCTGATATTCTATTAATAATATTTTGTATCTTTGAAATTATAAGGACGGAAGTATTTTAGAGTATAGTCAGTTACAGGAGCATATAACTGGTGTTTATTTGGCACCCAGAAACAATGAAATTTTTACTAATAATATATCTTATACACTTATAGTAGCAACACAGGTAGATATCAATATTCTAGGAGTGAGTCTAAAAAACAACATAAAGATATTGAACCCTGATATAAAGGTTCCTTCTGATGAGATCTCAATGCAGTGTTTTTGCTAATTAGACAATGGGAGAATTTTAATGGGAGGTAACGACGGGCATATAAATGAATTGTACTTCGGGAAATCATGATATGAGAGCAAAAAACACTATAAAAAGACTGATCATGGGTCTAGTATTATTTCTAACTTGTTTCCTAAGTTTTTAAAGCTGAAAAACAGACATATCGTAAAACAGCTTGAATTAGACTATACTAGGAATATTTTGTACGCCTTTATTCAGTAATGCAATCGTTAATAATCATTTAGAATTGAGGTTTATGATCTCGGAGTATCTAAAGATAAATTAAAACTTGTTAATACTATTACATCCTCTGAATTACTGAAAAGATTAAGAGAAACGAGTCCTAGAATTTCTTACTTACAGCCAGATAGACTACGAGTCACGTTTATCTAAGCCTTGCAGTTGCATCAAAGCCAAGAATTTAACTTTATGGCAATGACTAGAAATGGAATTAGAGTGTTTTTTACTATCCTAATGCATAGTATTGAGGGTAATGAAAATCTACAGCATTTATTACTAAGGCCGTCTAAAGAATATACACTAACCTTGCAATTTCCTCCCTCTGGCATGATAAGATAAGCGAATCATATAGGACAGGGTAATCTGTCATACACTGTTGATAGACATTAGTAATGTGAGCAAGCTATTGCGCTAGAAGGGGGAAACTTAGTTATTATAGAGCAAATCGATCAGGATAAAAAGATATCATGTATATCTAAATCATTAATACGAATTGCTAAATGATAATTTTATGAGAAAAATCTACAGGAATCTGGTGAAGCAGTTTGCTTTATTGATGAGGTTTAAGGCTAAAATGAGTTGTATTTGTAGTAAAT
This sequence comes from Condylostoma magnum, assembly GCA_920105805.1. Lineage (NCBI taxonomy): Eukaryota > Ciliophora > Heterotrichea > Heterotrichida > Condylostomatidae > Condylostoma > Condylostoma magnum. The sequence continues at coordinate 38,503 of CAKKTI010000111.1, forward strand.
ATCTACCTCTGTGCTAGTTAAGCCATCTGTAGCTAAATTATGCAATTTAATACCAAAGTCTGATTTCTTAGATCTTAGTTAAAACTACTTAGATTTCTTTTAGTCTGTAAAGGAAATCGGAAGCTTAGGAAATGTGGTTTATTTGCCTCCTTAAGTCTTTCTGTTGTTGAATGGAAATCGCATGCATGAGTATTGTGAAGTAAGGCCTATTGATCTAGTATTCTAAGCTCTTAATCAACAATAATAAACTATGATACAGGAGATGAATTTGTTATAAGAAAAATATGAAAAAGTGCATATTTGTGCTATTCTGCTAGCAGTGTATTGCCATAATATTCCTTTAGTAAGTAAATAAGGAATTGTATATGAGATTGAGTAGGATATAAAGGATAAAGCCTTAAAGTTTTTTATTGAGTTTGGAAAATATGAAGTTTGGAAGAATTTTAGCGAGGGAACTATACCTACACATTCTACTATGGTAAAAGTTTACTATATATCATTTTATTTACACGCTGGAAGAATCTTAAGACCAGTATGGGCGTAGAATATTACATTTGCTATATAATAAAATAGATAAGTGGAAATATACTAAAACGACTAGCTTATAGAAGTTTAATCAAGACTAAAAGAATTACTTAGTTTTATTTTGTCACATTATAAGAATCAATAAGACTCAGATCCTATTACCTAACTATAATAATTAATCCATAGATCAATTGAAATGCTTGGCTTACTATAAGAAATAAACGAGCTGAAACTAATGAGAAGAATAGTATATAACCTAATGCCAAATGAGCAAGAGCAGCTTATGAATTCTACGTTTAAAGACTTAGTGTGCAGTGTTTAGGGTTAAATACTTACAAAAACACTTATAGAAAACCTTGCAGCACTACAAGGAAATCCATAAGTGCGAAAGGGACCAGCTGGTAAATTAGAGGACTATTTAAAGAATCTCACCCTAAAATGTCCATCGTACTATTCACAGATAGATACTTAAATATACATGGCTGAGGACCTATTACATAAATCATACAAAATAGAGAACTAGTAAGAAAAATAGTAAGTAATAGAAGCTGCTATAGCAAAGCTAAGAAAATACGCATTACAGGTAAACTTAGAGAGAATAGGTTAAATTATGTAAAACATTGGCTTGGTATAAGCCTTAGTACAAATAGCATTGCGAAAAGGGTGGCAGTCTAAATAGAATT
>CAKKTI010000111.1:42280-54413 GCA_920105805.1 Condylostoma magnum
TTTCAATATCCTCATATTGTATAGACTGTTGAATTTCTTCCACTTTATCCTCAAATACTAACTCTGGAATTCTATCAACTGTTGTTTTACTTCGTTTTTTAAATCTATTTGATATTAATTTACTCTTATCTGAAACTTAAAAATCATCTGGGCTTTTCGTACGATTTTCTATTATTTTACTTTTTAATAAAATAGAATGTTTTTTACCGATTTTACTAGGGTTTAGACTTGGCATCTTTTAAACTCGTTATTTTTACCTTTTTAATGCATTTATTTAGTACTCTTAATCTTAATTCAGTCTTTTTTATTCATCTAGTTTCAAATCAAGTTTTCTAATAAGCTATTTTTACCTTTAAATCTTATTTTCTAATTTCCCTTGTTTTTACTATATGTTTAGAAACATTTGTCGCATTTTCCTAGACTCCCCTTATACTTATTATATCTATGCCTTACATTTATCTTCTTTCAATTTCAGGTCTTTTTGATACTCTTTCAGATTCCTATCTATCTACTCCATTAACTTCTTTTCTTATTAATTCTGCATGCTTTAGATCCCTCTAAATAACTCTTCTAGCAACTATCCTCTTTAAACACAGACCACACCTATTTATCTAATTAGTTCTCTCAAACACGTTTTGTATACCAACTACCCTGACTCAATATCAAAGCAATTTTCAGTATCTCCTATATATTTTTCCTTCATAACCTTAAATCACTTTTGCAGATTGATTATGTCTTATCTTCCAGTAGGGCTTCCTAGGAAATATTTATCAAAGCCATTAGAGTCCTATTATTAATTTGACCTTTAATGGGATATAATATCAGCACATTCCGCCCTTTTGCAATGATTTGTATGTACAGGGCCATCTGGACTATAAACTTTCAGAAAGTTTCTATTATCACTAACTTAATGTAATTATTACAATTCATTTATATCCAGAGGAAGATTATACATAACACTAGTCTAGTTTTTCCTAGGATTTTTATCTAATAAATGTGAAATATCTCTTTTAGTTTTATTAGAGATCTCTCTCTACTTAGCCTGCTCTGATTTTAGTAATTACTATAAAGCAAATCTATCCACTCTTAAAGGAATTGAAAAGTTTCTAGGAGAGCATATTTACCGTACTGAGTTCCCACTGATATTCATTAATTTTTAAGGTATTGAGTTACTTGTAGCTAACTATCTTTATATATCCCTGTCCTTAGGCGAAAGCTTTAGTTTCTTATTTTTCCTCATCAATTTTATCAATATGAGTAAATTTATTGACGATGCAGTGTATTTTAAAGATAGCACTATACAGACTCCTCATCCTATGCTAAAAAAGAAGCAATCTCCGTACTCTGTGCCAATACGGCTTAAAAAGCGCACTTTATTAGTTAGTAGAAATTGTAAGAACCTTTAAAAAAGGTTACCTTGTGTATAGAAGCATAGGAAGTTAAAATCAGTTGCAGAAATTGAGCCTTTATTTATAAGCAGGCATAACAGTGTTAATAATTTTGATGTAAAAAAAGAAAAGATTTAGTTTAGATGTCCTTCATTAGGAACAACTCCTGAAATTTCTCCTAGGAAAAATCAAAAAAATAATCAAAGAAACCAGACAAGTATTAGTTCATAAAGAAATCTACAGAAATCTAACAGCAATATATAATCTCAAAGATTATAGAAATAAAATGTTTTGAGATTTGAGTAAAGAAGAAACTATGTTAAGCAAGAAAACATGCAATTAGCTTAGACAAATCTGAAGCTATTCCAGTAAAACCACTAATTGAACTCTTAGCTGATTATGAAGGACGAAGAAATAGCGAGCTTAAAGAAATAGATACAGGAATCCCTAAAACTTCCTAATCTAAGACTCAATCCCTAATAAGACTCAATTTCAACTAATCCCTCAACAAAGCGTATAATGGTTCCTAAGCTAGACCTAAATATATACTAAAAAACCTTCCAAGATGAATTTTTAGAAAACCTGGACCAATTTTCCCTATCCTGGCGAGAAGCAATGGAAGAAGGACGATGAAATGTAATTTAATAATCTTTTAAATATGATTGAGGATTCATAGTATATTTGATTACGGGATTACTTAGTGCCAACTATTATAGTGCAGTATAGTATGCTTTATAGGGAAAATATGGGACTACATACTAAAGAGGTATTTTAAATTAATAAATACTGTTATATTTGTGTCAGGATTAATAAAAGACTTGTAATTTAATATAAGGAGAGGAGTTAGATATTACATGGGCTATCAAAATTATAATGTAAGCTCCTGTATAGAAATAAATACAGGGGTGATATAGTCTGTTAAATTGTAAAATAAACCGAATACGAGCTTTGATTTGGTGCTAGTTTACATCCAATATATACTTTTATATGCCCAGTTTATCAATAATAACCTTTTCAATTGCAACTTAATCCTAATATTCTCTTAGGATTCCTTACACTCAATCTTCCAAACACCACTTAAAACCCTCCATATAAATAGTTTAGTACATGGAGTAAGTAAAGCTTCCCAGAGATATTCTAGTACAAAACTACGAAATCTTCCTTTAAATGTAATTTTTACCTAGTGATACAGAAAATCAATCATACCAAGGAAAAATAAAGTACACTCTTCAAAAGTAAAACGAGACAAATACATTAATGCTGCATGCAGGCAACTCTATCAATATTGATTTACTAAGGATAAAAGCATGCGAAATAACCTATGACTACAACCCTGAGCTGTAACTAATAACAATACAGCTTTAAGAATCCCTTCCCAATGTGTTTAAACTAGAGATTCGATTTACCTCCCAAATAGCCCAAGGCAGCTCTGGCTTTTACTCCTGTTCTAACAAGCAAGGCTAGCAAATGTATTCAACTAAATTTGAGCCATTGGACTGCAGAGAGGCTATTCCATGCTTTGATGATCCCTGGTTTAAATCTACTTTTTAATTGACTATAGAGTGCAATGCTGATTACACTATAGTGTCTAACATGGACATACTTGAAAGGGTAACCAGCCCAGAAAACTTATAAACCTGCATATTTTAAACAACTCCTTCCATGTCCTGCTACCTTTTACACTGGAGTCTACATAAACAGGAAATTGTACAGAAAGACTACAAATTTCCTTTAAGAATTTTCACAGATGATCCTCAATCCAGTGAAATTTTCTATGAAATGACAAAAGTTGCAATTGATTACTTTGAAGACTACTTAAAAATACCTTATTCCCTCCCTAAGCTTGATTTGTTATAAATTTATAGTAAATTTTACATAGATCTATCTGCCCCTGCAATGGAGGACTGGGGTGCTATTACTTTTAGATAAGAAATGATTACTTAATAGCCCCAAGCTAATTTGTACCCGTATATGAGAAAATGCAGGACTTTATGCCATGAATTAACCCATATGTGGTTTGGTAATCTAGTGACGTTTGATAGTGTAATATATAAACAGTGGGATGATACATGGCTGAGTGAGGCCTTTGCAAGAATCTTTGAGCACCTTGTACTAGGAGAAAAGTACCCTGAACTAGAAGTATGAAATAGGTGGATTCCTGATGTAAAGGAATTTGTACTTGGGCTTGAATTACGGTAAAAAAGGACAGTAGTACAGAATTGTGATAGCTATGAAAGTGCAAAATCAATGTTTAGTTCTATTACATATGGTAAGGGTGGGTGCATTTTACGTATGTTGTATCACTGACTAGGAGAGCAAGACTGAAAAATTTTACTTAATCGTTACCTAGAAACATATAAGTATAAAAACGCAACAACTGAGCAATTTTTAACCCTTTTGACTGAGGTTGGAGGCGAATAGGTAAGTTAAATGACACGATTGTGGCTGTATACACCTCAGTATCCAATTGTAAGAGTATATTTCGAATAAGGGAAGATCACTTTGAGTCAAGATTGCCTGATTGAGTCAGGAAATGTATGGATAATTTAATTAAGAATTCTTACATAACAAGGTGAAAGAGTCTATGTTTTAGATAAGTAAGAAGACAGCTTTGAGCACGATGGCAGTTGGATTATGATTAATGCATAAGGAATTGCTTACTGTAGAATCTGGTATGATAACTAAATGTTCAGAGAGCTTGTAAAAGTATTTGATTAGCTCAGCTTGATGGATTAATAGACTTTATTATATGATTACATTTATCTCACTGAAAGATTTTCACTGGCTGAGGAAAATTTAGTGAGTTTGATTCAAGCGTTGAATTAGCCAATTAATCTTAATTTTGTAGAAATCTTGAGCAAGATCTAAAGAGAAAATGTAGTCTAGAAATAAGCAAATTTAGGCATCATAGACCAAATTTTTAAAGATTTACGAAAAATAATCGGATTGTCTTAAAATTATCCTAATGAATTAATGCTGGAAAAATCGAGATTTTCTATATATAATAGATTACTTACGCTAAAAGATGAATAAACTGTAGAAGAGTTAGTGTAATTACTTCTATAAGATAAATTAGAACTTGAAATGAAAGATCTAGGATTAATTGCAGCTGTAGCCAAATAATCTCCTGAATTAATTTTATCGATTTTCTAAAGTTACCCAAGAATTCTGACGTTTTTCGTACTTTATGAGAAAGATAGCCTAATTATGCAACAAGTTTTAACAAAAGTAACAAACTTGCAATTTAGCATAACAGCTTATAACTTTATTCCATTATAAGCTTGTATAGATTATATAAGCAATAATGAAAATTCAGAAGAGGATAAGTTGAAGTTCTCAGAATTCCTTGAAGCCAATTTCAATTTTCCTAAAAATATCAATCAATAGGTGTTTGATAATTTCTAACACTAAATTGACTCACTCCCCTCACCTTTTAAAGAAAATCTAACAAAAACTTTATCAAAATTAGAATTCGTAGGTTAGCAAAAATTATTAAAATGAAATCTATCGAGAGCAGGTAAGATGTAGAAATTTACCAAACCCCTTAAAACTCCTAAGTTTCTTCTGATTCCTTTGACTCTTCTGATTAATCTTATGAATCATCAGACTATATAATGTAACCTTAAAGAAATATCATCTAAAAGTACCAAATGTAAATAAATCAAGATATAGTAATCAGCTCAGAATAATTAGCAGATGAAAGTAATGAAGAATTTACCTTGTTTTCAAAAATTTAATAGCAAAGTAGAACTTTGCAAAAATAGCCAGGAGTTATACGAGATTTTAATTTTGAACGATAAAAATCGTCTATATAAAAAAGTTAGTTAAAAAATTGCCTATCAAAACCTTAATATGCATATCACCTTTTAGAAATTATAAGGGACTAAGAAGATTTACTTAGTAATGTACTAAGACTAAGATTGAAAAATCAATATGAAATAATCTAAAAATCAAAATCAAATAAAATCTTTAAAGCTTTGAAAACAATTTGCCAGGGATTCAGAGATTTTGCATAATTTATAACAAGCTCTAATCTGTTCGAGTTTATAGTTCTTATAACGATTTTATTAAATTCACTAGCTTTAGCTCTTGAGGATCCAACGTAAGAAGAACAGGAAGAGTTTCTATATATTTTAGAGCGAATTTTCCTGATTTTGTATACTATAGAAGCTATCTTGAAAATAATAGCCAATGGATTCATTTAAGGACAACGGTCATACCTGCGTGACAATTGGAATTGCATGGATTTTATTATAGTCGTAACAGGGTGAATTTCCCTGTTTTTAGACTCATCAGTTAATATTTCCGTATTGAGAACTTTTAGAATCCTAAGACCATTAAAATCAATTCACTCTGTAGAAGGATTAAAGGTACTGTTCTTATCCCTAATACAATCATTAAGACACCTACTAAGCACAGCAGCTCTTTTGCTATTCTTCTTCTTGATTTTTGCTATAGCCGGCCTATAATTATGAATGGGATTACTGAAAAACCGTTGTATGGATCTTGATAATGGAGAAATAAGCTCGAAGTTATGTGGCTATAGTGAATGTGAAATTAGCTAAGAATGTGTTTTAGGCTTAGATAATCCTCATTTAGGAGTTATTAGCTTTGATAACATTTTACTCAGCTTTCTAACAATCTTCTAATGTATTACCTTGGAGGATTGGACGAATATAATGAATTATTTAGCAGATATATTCTCCCCCTTCGTAATTATTTACTTTTTGCTGCTAATTTTCATAGGGGCACTTTTTCTTATGAATTTGACTATGGCTGTTGTCAAATTCTCATTTACTTAAACTAATTAATAGCTTAGATTGGAAAAAATTTAATAAGAAACGAAGCAAATTGAGTTTGATTAAAATGCTTACTAAAATGAATTCAGATATAAGTATATGGATGATTAAATCTTAGAGTAGCCTGCAGAGTCAATGCAATAAGAAAATGAGGATGCTACTTTGCTATATGAGAATAAAGACTCTATTGATAAGCAGTATCTTCATAGATTGTATTCTATAAATGATAAAAATAAGATATTAAGCTATGAGGAATCGCTGAATTTGATTAATGAATTGAAATTTTATGTTAAATTAGATAAAAATATTATAAAATCTGGTAAATTGATGTTCTCATCAACAGATCTCATGCTATAAGTCGATGATGATTATGAAATATGCAATGAATTTTATAGTTAAGACAGTGAATTATAAGTAAGTAAAAGATCGTAGTAGTAATTGCTGCATTATCACATAAGACTTAGTAAAAAATTCTATTGTTAAAAGGCTTTTTAAATCATCTATAAAAATTATAAGGTTAAAAGAGGGCAAAATTCCGTAAAAGACGTGGGTAAATATACATAAGATTACGCACCTTATCAAGAAGCTATAAGTACTCATTATAGAATTTGAAGCAAAGGTGCAATTTAAATCTTCCAAAAAGCTCGAGTTCCAATTACAAGAATGGTCAATACAAATGCATTCAATTATGCTATGTCAATATGTGTTTTGCTCAATACAATAATTCTAGGATTAAACTACTATGGAATGAGTGAAGACTACGAAAATGCATTAGAACTGGCTAATCATCTTTTTAGTATGTTATTCGGAATTGAATTAACACTGAAATTATGAGGCTTAGGAGTTAGGTCTTACTTCAGTGAAGCCTTTAATATAATGGATTTTATCATTTCTCTGTTTAATCTTATAGAATTTCTAGTTCTAAATGGATTCTCAGGGATTAATGCTATCAGAGCTATAAGAGTGTTTAGAACTGTTAGAATCATAAGAATTACAAGAATTTTCAGATATATTTAGTCCTTGAATATCATAATTTAAGTAATATCTAACTCGCTTTCAAGATTCATGTACTTAGCTATGCTGTTGTTCTTATTCATGATTATTTTTGCATTGCTAGGAATGTAATTATTTGGTGGGAAGGTTATTTTAGATGATAAAGTCCCTAGAAATAACTTTGATAGTTTTATATGGGCTATTATATCAGTCTTTTAAATTTTATCACTGGAAAATTGGAATTATATTCAATACAGCGTTATTAGATCAGTCGGATATCAAGCTTCTCTGTATTTTATTGCATGGATATTCATAGGACACGTAATACTTCTCAACCTATTTCTAGCTATTTTATTAGACAGTTTTATATCAAACAACGAGTAATAAAAGTACAATTTTAGTGAAAATAATCCTTAAATAGTTCCAGAGGAGTAAAAGCCTGTTAAACTGATACAAAAAAGTTAAAAGATAAGAAAAAAACTATAAAATAGATAGAGAAGCTTAATTTAGAAGATTATTGATAGCCATGGAGCTTTATAAGCAGAAAATGGTCTTTCAGATTTTCTAGTATAAGTAAAATGCAGTAGAAGTTACAATATTTTTGGACTCTAAAATCCTCTACGCTAATTCTGCATACAACTAATGCGGCATGTCTGATTTGAACGCTTAATTTTAGCAATTATTATGATAAGTAGCATCAAATAAGCCTACGACACATATATCATAAGCTTTGATGACGATTCAATAGAGCAACAGATATCTTAAACCCTAGAAATAATCTTCACAGCTATTTTTACATTCGAATTCTTAATAAAATCTTTATCATTAGGCCTAATAATGTCAAAAGGCAGTTATTTGAGAGATTCTTGAAATCAATTAGACTTTATAATTGTGGTTTTATCCCTAGTCGATTTGTCCTTATAAGATCTGTCGATACCAGGTGTCAAGATTATAAGACTTCTAAGGGCTTTACGTCCTTTAAGGTTTATAAGTAAAAACAAATCAATGCGGATAGTTGTGACAGCTTTGATTCACAGTACAGTTTCAATACTAAACGTTGCAATAGTTTTACTAATAGTCTGGCTGATTTTTGCTATTTTAGGAGTTTCTTTATTCAGCGGACAATTTTACTAATGTACATAACCTGCATTAAAGACTTAGTAAGATTGCGAGAACTACGGATACGACTGATAAAACAGTTATGCTAATTTCGATAATGTACTAGAAGCTACTCTAACTCTTTTCATTGTTAGCTCCCTTGAAGGTTGGCCTGATATAATGTTCATGGCTATTGATAGCACAGAACCTGAAAAGGCTCCTGAGTTTAATAACAATCCTCTGTACTCTATCTATTTTATACTGTTTATACTCATTGGATCATTTTTCTTCCTCAATCTGTTCGTAGGAGTAGTATTCGAGTAGTTTGATTTGGTAAGTAAGCATGAAGGTAGTAAAACATCGTTGATTTTAACCTAAGAGTAATAATTATGGTTGAATATGCTTAAAATGATATCAAATCACGATATAAAATTTGCTAAGACTAAAGAGCCGAGTAATTATTTAAGGAAAATCTTGTATAAAATATCACATAGCACTTACTTTGATATTTTCATCATTACTTGCATTTTACTCAACACTGTGCAAATGGCTATTGCATTTGAAGGGGCATCAGAGGAGTATGTAAGTGTTTTGGAAATTGTAAATATTTGCTTTACTTCTATATTCTTACTAGAGTTTTTGATAAAGGTGATAGGAATGGGAACAGATTACTTTAAGCACAGCTGGAATAAGTTTGATTTTATGGTCGTAATTGCTTCGATTTTAGACATTTTATTATTACTAATAGGAAACTTTTAGTTAAGTATGATAAGAACTGGTCCTTAGTTAGCTAGATCTATACGTGTGCTGAGAATTACTAAGCTTTTTAGAATAATAAAGAAATTTGAAGCTATACAAAATTAAGTAAGAACACTGTTTTACTCAATTCCAGCGGTTCTAAATGTTTTGTCCCTTCTTGTACTGATTTACTTTATATACAGCATTTTAGGAGTATAGCTGTTTCATGATTTAGAGTATAACAAGGTAATCACTCCAATGAAAAACTTTAGGAATTTCGGAATGGCTATGATATTACTGTTTGAGTTGTCTACTGGAGAAGGATGGAATAATGTGATGGAAGAATGTGGCAACTCATATGGAAAGTTTATCTCTACTCTATATTTCATCACGTTTATCACAATAACTACATTTGTTATGCTAAATTTATTCATTATGGTAATAATTTAGTAGTATGATGATATATAAAATAATCCTTATAATGTAAGAAAAATTTTTAAAGAAGATTCAGAGTACTTTGATAAAATTTGAAAAAGTTTTTATAGTAATCAGTATGATACTAAAATCCATTATAAGCTTTTGTTACCATTTTTTCAAGAATTGGACTGATTTATAGGAATTAGTAAAGATACAAGTGAAACATATATATTGAAAATCATTGCTGTGTTGGATTTTAATATGGATAACTAAGGATTTGTTTACTATGATGATCTCCTCTTTGCCCTGTTAAAGCGAAAATATCTCAGGTCTCGACTGAGAGGTGAAGTTTAGAAAATAATTATCAATAAGAAAGAGTAAAAGGTGAAGGATAAGTTGGCTAGTAAGAGAGTAAATATGCTATCTAAAATAATTACATCTAGCAGAGTAAATCCATCTGAAATATTCTTTTAGATGGTAAATTTAAGAAGTATGTTCAACGGATGAAAAAAACTAGTGCAAAATCGTAAATCCGCAAGATTTTCTATTAGCCAGAATCGCAGATCATCATTGCCGCAATATTGCATAGTCAGTTAAAAATCCTCAACTTATATGCACAGAGCCACTATAAATAGCCCAACTTGATTTATTAAAACTTTTATTAAGATACACTATAAATTGTCCATACTCCAAAAATGAATCCAACTGTTTCTAAAACATAAGTACTGCCTTTATTGTCTTTTAATTTAACTATCATAATTGTCAATGAAACATACAGAAAATTCCCGATAATAATTGGCATTATATATGACTCTAAAGTCTCCATACTTCCATACTAAAGCGATAAAATAGTCCCTGTAAGGTTAGCTAATCCAGTTAATAAATTCGATATTAATGCCTTCTTCATTGAAAATCCTAATTCAATTAACTAAACGAAATCTCCGATTTCATGTGCCAACTCATGTGAAAATATAGAAGTTGCCGAGGCAACCCCAATCATTGGATCTATTCTAAAACTAGTTCCTATTGCCAATCCATCGGTTAAATTATGTAAAGCATCAGCAACAACTATCAAAATTCCTTCATCACCTTATATTTCTTCATCCTTGCTTTTTTATAGGAGTCTGTCTATTATGAAAAATCCTAATATACCGAGTATTATTAGTAAATTTTACTCGGTTGTTTTGATTTAGGGAATCATATGTAAAATAACATCACCAATCATTGCCCCGGATGCCATACCAAGAAGGGCTACAAGGGAATTATGACTAGCTATTCCCAATTTCTGTAGCAATATAATGAAGCTGAAGATTACTAGAGAAGTTGTTGAGATCAATAAAGAAAAGAACAAGGCGGATGCTGTAGGGCCTGTGTATTCTATAAATTGTCTCAGATTTTAGTAATCTTATATTGCTTCTTAGTTTAATCCTTATGCATTTTATTAAGGAATTTCTGGAGATAATAGCATGTGGGACTGAACAAATGCTAAGAGTAAAAGAATTAATTTTCCCATGAACAAAAAATGTCTAGTAGATCAGTTTAAAATCAAACAGGAAAGTTACCATAGAATTATAGAGAAAGCTGCTAGAAATTACTCAAGTAACTTTTATACAGTGGTGCATTGAGCCGTGAAAACTCCTTTATGCCAAATTATCGCCATCCTCCAATAAGACTAAGTAAAAAGTATAAATCTTTTGATATTGATAATTACTTCTTAGTTAAAGGAAACTCACCTAAGGATGTAGCTTTGAATTAAACTATAGATCACATACAAGAAGAATTATTTTTTGCAACTGAAGTACAATTAAGCAATCAGAAAACTAATGATTCAGTATAAATAAAAGCCCCTGCTCCGTGTATAGATTTCTCTAAATTTATTCATATGAATAATAAACTACCAAAAATTAGAAAAGCAAAAACACCGACTTTAAGTTCCACATTGTATGCATATAAAAAGTACATAAAAAAGCATAAATTTCAGTTACCTTTAATACAAGAAGCCATTGACCCAGAGCAAGAAATACACTAATTAACATATAATTTTCCAAGAAAGTAAAAAACAATCCACTTCTGTAGGTACTACAGACTCAAGAGAGGCATAAATATCTAAACTCCCTCAATACAGCAATCTCCTGAAAAATCTCGACTAGAGCTAGAGTTAGAAAAGCTAACAAAAGCTCCTAAGATTCCTAATACAGTAAAACAAAAAGACTCGAACCCTTACAAAAAACGTTAAATTCCCCAAAACATTCGAAAACTAAACAAATCTGTTAAAAAGCAAAACTCACCCTGCATACAAGCAAAAGAGCTTATTTAATATATTAATTAATAAAAATATTACTAATCAGAAGGTGCATGTCCAACTCCTGTAAATGACAACGCAATAATGGATCCAGAAAAGATGCCAAGTACTAGCCCAGTTGCCATCGTATACCCAGCTACATCTCTTACACTTTTAACAACTTGCTGTGGCCCATAAATCATATGCGAAGTAGAGGTAAATCCGTTGCTAAAGGCAAACAATGCCATATTCAAAAACTTAAACCAAGTTGCTCCAAAAATCCACTGGGGATCTTGATGTGGGTGATCTGATGCAATCATTAAAAAAGTAAACCAAAAAATAAATCTAGACAAAGTCATAATCCAAAGCACCGTAGTACTAGGAAGCCACAATGCGGGAGAATTTCTACCTAAAAAGTC
>CAKKTI010000112.1:0-14938 GCA_920105805.1 Condylostoma magnum
CTAATAAACCATTCTAATGATATTTTGTGTATGGGAGTAATCTATGATAGGATTGTGACTGGAGGATCTGATAAAATAGTAAGACTATGGGATATTGATAATCCTATCAATTCCAGGTAAGTGGGGTAGCATAGCTAGCCTGTTTTTGTTATTACTGTATATGAAAACTATGTTATTTCTGGAAGCAGAGATAGTACTATAATTATATGGGATATATAGAATGATAATTACTGTCGATAAATAGGTAATCATTCATAGTTTGTTACAGCTTTGTATGCTTAGGATGATTTTATTATATCAGCAAGTGCAGATTAAACTGTTTTTCTTTGAGATTTGAATAATTTAATCAATAATAGATTGCTGCTCAAATCAAACAGTAGGATTTTAGCTGTAGAAGGAAATAGATCAAGAGTGTTTGTTGGAGACAATAGAATCTTAGTCTGGAAAATTTAGATTTATAGCAAAAGACTTTGATAATTTAGGTTTAACTTTTGAATAACATTGATAGTATTTATAAAAGTGCTAATCAAAGCATGTAAATTAATACATAAAAATTAATCATAGTTTGTTTAATAGTAAATGAATGTTAAATAATTGTAAATCAGCTTTTTGATACCCTTTTAAAAGTCTATTTTTACAATTTAAGCTTTAATTAATTAAGTACTTAATACTATTTAGTTTAAACCGTAAAAGTCTATTCACAATACAGAACTTCCAATATAATTTAATCATTTTGACTAAATTCTTAATATACTTACTATAAGTTTATATTAAGCAAGTAATTTTATAATAAATAAGCTGCAAATACTCAAAAATCTTTTAGAGTTATTAGAATATGCTTTACTTTATTTTTACTTAGCCGCGATGCAAGTCCTTTTAGAAAGAGAAAGAGGTTTCATTATCGAAATTAAGTCAAATTCCACTTTCTTTTCCGGAGAAATACAAATAATTATAAGTAATAATAGGCTGGGTTAATAGCAATCTTACCAATCTTTTGTATTGTACACCTATTGGTATGGCTAATTAATGTATTAATTCTAAGTAATTTTAAAAGATTGACTAGTTATTGCTCATACTTCCCTCTATTAGATAATCTATGATATAAAACTGTCTGTTATTAGGTTAAATTCTTGTTAAAGAGGTCATTCAAACTATATTATGTATGTTACCTATATTTATTCATCTCTAAATCTTTTGTTAGGTACAAAATAACTCATAATAACATAGATTTTATTATTGATTGACCTTACATTATTTGATCTAGACGCTCGTAGACTAATGTCTTTAATTCCATTTTATTAGCTAATATAAATATTGCACTGTATATACTGGATAAAGTCCACTTTACTTATCGAATGTGAAAATGTATATATTTAACTTTATAAGTAGCAGTTTAAAAGCTTATAATAAAAATGTTCCTAGTTATCATTCTCCACCTCACATCTGCATAGCTCGTCCAGTTATTCCAGGACGTCGAGTACTTAGTCCTACCTAGGCAATGAACGAATCCTGGCCCTGCCTTCAAGTATAAAATTGCTTAGTATGCTCAATCAACTGATTACACTATATTATTCTGGGCAAAACTAAATTATAATTATTATTCAGACCTTTGTCTTCTCTACGACTAAAATGACAATAATTTCGGATCAATTTGGATTGATGAAGATGATATAGTTTTTGATATCGACTCAGACTAGTCAATAACCCCGCACGACGTTCTGGAGTTAGCATTCTTTGCTTTAGTATAATGCTCAGGAAATTTAACCATAAATCTCTACTACCCTTAATACATGGAAGAGGATTTCAGTGCTGGACCTTTTTCGTACTAAACTCAATACATTGAATTTAGTGATTACTTTGAAGGTACAATTTTTGAACTTTAAGTACTAGATGCCTAATGCTTGACACAAAATGATATGATAGCCTATGCTGAAGATAAATATAACAACGATCTTATCCAGAATTATTACAAAGATAGACTACCTGTTCTCCCAGAAGTAATTTTAGACCAAGTTCCTAAAAGCTCATTAATAACAGAAATAATTTGGTATTAATCCTGTTCGATAAATACAGATTCACCCGCTAACTGTTAAAGCAATTACGGCGGATCTATCATTTTCTGGTTTTACGTTGCACAAGAAGACACTGAGTTTACTTTATTAAATATTGATTTTACAGATGATACAAGAGTAGACACTTTTAAGATTTTAAGTGATAATAGATTATCAATGGTTGCTAATAATAATGGAGGAGGTGGAGGATAGGGAGGAGCCCGAATACTATTATTTCCACCACCTAGTCCACCTGATACATATGATCCCTTTTATTTTGAAGGCAGATATGTCCGCTAGTGAATTAGAATACATATAAGATACGTCGCAACTGAACTATCCCTTTATATAAATGAAAGAAAGGAGATAGACTAATTAGATGTTGGAAGTACTGCAACAGGAAATCTTTTAATATCTTATGATGATAATTTGCCTGTTATGTTTTAGGATTTCTATATATGGGAGAATGAGAATGATAATGAGAATTCATTCAAATCGCCGTATACATCTTAAACCTGTGAGCATTGCCCGGACTATACAACTAATTTGTTTAGTTGTTAATAATGTGCAGATGGGCATTTATTGTGTGATTAATGTACGTAAAATTACAAATTTTTGCCAGTTAACTCTGTATGTTCTTTATTCTGTCCTATTGGAATGGAATTCAACAATTTATCTAATACTTGTATTCCACAAGCAACCGGAGAGTTTTAGAGCTTTATTGATTAGTAGAACAGTACTAAATATGCGTAGTTAAGTTAGAATGCATTTGATTTAGAAGAAAGAGGGTATTATTTGCTAGATAAGGGCAGTGTCAGAATAAAAGACTAATCAACAGTTGATCCTGAATTAGGAAATACTTTTGTTATATCCGCTTGGGTTCTTGTTGAAAAGCCAGGGGTATTTCTTACAATTAGCAATACCTCTTTGCTTCTTTAAATATTTGTGCAAAATAACGATAGTATAGAAGAATTCTGAATGAAAGTAGTAGATTAATGTGGAGAATTCCATCATTTTTCAATTCTTGTTGATAAAAAGTACTCATGAAGCTTTTTTGCCTTGAAAGTAGATAAGGGCGATGTGACTCTTATTCTGAATAAAACAAAAAAGGTGCTAAATTTTCAGAACTAGATTAGTATTCCATTAAATTCATAAGTATATTTTGGGTATAATCCTATTTTTGATCCACTCAGAAGGATGCTAACTACTACTAGTAATTTTCAAGGCTTTATTAGGCGAATTTATGTAGAAAGACAATTGCCCCCAGTAGACACTATTATGGAACAAGTTGAAGAAATGACTGATTGTCTTAGAGCAAAAGACGAGGCAAGTTGTCAATCAGACTGTGAAGCTAGTTCAAAGTTTCCATTATAAAACTGTGACTCTTGCCGTCATTGTATAGTATGCAATAAGGGAACTTGTCTCTTATGCGAGGATTTTAGTATTCTTAAAGACGGCCAATGCTTAATCTGTGATGATTACTAAGGATTTAGTTAAATCTATAATTATACCCTAGACCAAACATCCCAAGGAATAATCAACACGTTGTAATAAAACTGCTCAGAGTACTGTGGAGATGGGATCAATTTGGGGGCATAAGAATGTGATGATGGTAATATATACAGTAATGATGGGTGTTCTAATAAATGTAAAATAGAATAAGGAGCAACTTGCACAAAAGGAGATAGATATACAGCATCTTAGTGCACAGTTTAGGCTGATCCGGCAAAGCTTACTTATAGTGGCTTAAAGTAAGGGTATTATAATCTATAGATTACGTTTGAATAAAGATTTGATTTAACAAGATTATTCGAAAAGAGTGACATTATACTCACAATATAAGATTTTGATAATTTCCAGTGAAGTATTGAGTCTTCTAATCCTGTGCAAACCATTCATATTCATGTACTGTAAGAGAATTTTATATACGAAGAAAAAATAGTAACAGCATAGCTATAATCTTTAGACTTTTTCGAAAATACTAATGAAACTGATAATCTTACAAACCTAATGCAGACTGTTATTTATCCTCTCTGTGAAGACTACAAGGCAAATTGCTAAAAGTGTATAGAACCATATGAACTAATAAACGGATAATGCCTGTGTAGGAATGGTTATTATCTAACCTAAAATAATTAATGTATATAATGCCCCTAAAACTGTTAAAGCTGTAATATCAATGGCTGTTTAGTTTGTGATAGAGACTTAGTAAGAATTGACTCCCAGTGTTATAATTGCTAAGATATTGAAGGATTTAGTGTAGATTTTAGCATAAAGAAGGATTAATTAGGGTTAGATCTATTAGTATAGCTTGATGATTATTGTGAATAGGTGTGTGGAGATGAGATTTCATTTGGAAGCTAAGAGTGTGATGATGGGAATGTGCTAAATGGAGATGGATGTGATAGGAATTGCTAGGTTGAGCCTGGATTCACTTGTGTTGATAATTATTGTACTTGGGGGCGATATCTTGTAGAAATATCATATAATGGATTAAAGGATAGCAAATATACCTTTTATCTTACTTTTAATTAAGATGTTAGACTAGATTAAAGTCAACTTAAAAATGAGATTGATATAACACATAATTAGTTTGCTTTATTTGATGTTTATTATGAGTTTTACTAAGACAATAAGAAAGTAATTGAAGTAGTTATAAACCCTAATAGTTCTGTATAGAAGTATTCTATCTTTAGATTTGTATTAAGTGGTAGTTTTGCAGATTTAGACGGATTTGTTGTATAACCATAGGAGCTTAGCTCTACTGTTTTGGATAAATACATGACACAAGAATTAGAAAACATTTAAACAACAATTTATGCTGTTCAATACACAGCTGGATTTGGACTAGGATTTGGGATCATTTAAAATAGCTGTTGTAACGTAGCAGGTGATTTAGACTTTTTATGGAGAACTGTTGAGTATATGCAAATTCTAAATGTTCTTAGATTTGCTGGATCTCCTATCACCTACGAGTTAAGAGCATTTTTCATATTTTGGGAATTTAGCAATGGAACATTTTTACCGAATTTCTTAGGAGACTCAATTGACAATGATCTTTTTAGTGGAGATTTAAACTAAGTGAATCAATAAGAACTTAATTATGATTTCATTAAACACAGCGGTTAAGTACTGGCTGTTTTTCTTATTTTGTTTTTATTGATTACGATCTTGTACATATTAACAAAATTTTTGAAAAAGCCAATATTAGAAAAAGGAAGCAATTTTCTAAAATATAAGCTTTTATTCAAATTCAGTGAACAATTCTTCATGGGAGTAATGATTGCTATAGCCATATAATTAACAGATATTCGAGTCTATGAGCCAATCAATATAATAAACTGGATTTTATTAGGCATACTTTTAAGTCTATTTGGATTGATTTTCGTAATATTCTAGTAAAAGGTGTAGATACAGCCAAACTGTGTTCTTAGCTCTTCTGAACATCTAGCTAAATACGGAATTCTTTATGAATAATATGATTACTGTAATCCTAATAAGTTGAGATATGGATTACTGAAGTTTATTAGAAAACTTATACTTGCCATTGTAATCATATTTTTCTAAAACTCCGAGAATATCCAGTCTTGAATTCTTTTAATATTCACATTTTTTGTAAGTTTTATACAGTGGTTATGCTTGGTGATATACTTAAAACCATTTACAAGCAAAATATTTGGAAACTATCTGTAAATTTTATAAGAGACGATATATTTTTTCACTGTATTAATTCTTTGTATTATCAGTATTGATGACATACAGGATCAATTTAGTTAAGATATGTGCCAAATGATACTTTATCTAAATCTGATTGTTTTAGCTATAATTGTATTAGTATTTTACTTGAATTTTATCAAAACTATAGTATAAGTCTTTAAGAAGAGAAGTTAAGCGAGAAATGAGTAAAGAGTAGCTCCTATACAAATGAAAAGAGAAGATACAAATGAGAAAATGTAGATTACTTAAAATTTTATAATACATAAATTGTTATCATGGAAAATCCTTATACTGCATTTATTGTACTCTTAATTACTATAATAAGCCAAATCACTTATTCCTAGTAATTTAAAAAGAGCATATTAAAAATGATTGGCAAAATGTTAGAAAATTTGCAAAATTTTATTAATTACTTTACTGGCGGAATTAAATCTCACCAACCTAATATTATTATCAAAGCAAAGTAGTTTAATGAGGTTGACATTTGTGAACAATATTAAGATAGTGAAGACTATCAAACTGAATAATCATAAAGTGAAGATGAATGACCAGATATACTAGAAAATAGCATAAGTCCTTAGCCTATAAATACTTAGCATATATAAAGAAAGCTATAAAACACGTTCTAAAATCTCCCTTACATTGAGAATAACTTCTCTTAATATCAGATAGATCATTAAATACCTTTAGATGTTGAGTTAATCAGGTTTAAAATAGAAACTAACTAATAAAGCTCCTAAGCAATCTACTAAATCAACCAATAAATACAACAAATGGACAACATTATCATTGAAGAACCAACTCTCAGCATTAAGCTATAAATAGCAGAAATAACAGAAATTTTATTATAAGAAGGCATTGATGAGCATAATAAAGCAAAGCTAGCAAGTTTATAAGAAGATCAAAAGAAGTAACAAGCAATTAAGAAACAAGAAACTAAAGATCCCATTTCTCCAAAAAGTTCTCCTTAGCAGACTAATTAGCCAACTATACAGAAGATTCAACCTACAGTAACCCAACCGAGTACATAACCAACTTAACCTCCTGTATAGAGCCAATCAAATGACTTACCCTCTTTAAAATCCTCATAGGAAATATTTGATGATTTACCTAAATATAAATAAACAAGAGATCAAATTTTATAAACCCTTGACAAATCCCTTTTAGTACAAATGAACGGTATTTGCGGGAAGATAACATCAAATACATAAGATATGGAGCACTTAAATATGATAGTACAACAAATGCTTTAAGTTTTATCCCAATAATAGAACATGATTTACGGATTAATAGTAAAAATAAAGCAATTTGGATCAAATAATCTTTCGGATAGATAAATAGGAGTAGATTACTCATATTGCTACAGTAAATTTATAATAGAAATTTCTAAATAATACCCAGAACTTCCTCAACTTCTATACCAAGAACTGATTTCTGTAAGACGTGGATTAATCCCTCTAGCATTTGCAGAGTAACAAGTTGAAAGAAGGCTGAACTGTTTTGATATCAATCCCTAAGGTCTAGCTACATAAGACGACAGGGAAAGATTTATGAATGGCATGGACTAAGTCAGAGGTTATGCTTACTTTATAGCTCAATTATTTGTTATAGAGGAATCTCCATTAGGAATTTATAAATGCTGGGAAACTTTAGCAAAAATTATGAATATTCCAGAGAACCAAATAGACAGGGACATTGTTGCAATTTTACAAGGATTCATTAAAGTAGCTAGCCCTAAAATGAGTCATTACTACAAGAACTAGTGGAATAAAATGCTGAGTTTAATCGAGAATGAGTTTATGTAGATAATCAACCAAAAGTTCAAGCCGGTGGGACATTATAACGCTTATATAACACAGCTTAATGATGTCATAAAAGAAGCCAAAAAGTTATGATTAATTTTACCTTTTTATATATGTATACTCTTTTATAGCATTAGCGGGCAATTTAAATAAAATGGCCCAATAAATTTCAAAACTAAGAATAGAATTAATGAAAGATTTTGGAGTGAGCTTAAATCAATTACCTTAAAACTAGAACATTGAAGATAGAGACACAAAGCTGATTGAAATTTGCAAATAAAAATTAACTAAAGGACTAAGTTAAATTGGAAATAAAAGGAAAAGGCCAAATTCCGCCTATTCAAGGCAAAAAGCTCCAAAATACCTAGCAACATCTAGATATAAAGCCCTACATGGGAAAATACTTTAACAACTTTCCGGTAAAAGAGAAAATAACAGCAAACCTAAAGGAAATTTGAAATGGGATTCTAATTTAGAAAACTAATTCAAGGAACTGCGAAAGAAAGCTAGATAGAATTTTAGCAAGTACACTGTATCAACATCAATGAATGATGTTACAATTAATTCAATCAGACGTTCTTCTGCTACAACAAGAAATAAAGAGAATAGGCCGTTTATATCAGATAAAAGCATAATGAAAAGCTAATTGAAAAGTTTGAAAGGAGAAAAGATGGAATAGCTTGAACTTATAATGGCTGATAAAGTAATTTAAGATTACACTAAAAGTATTAATTTTTTTAAGCAGAAGAGGCTTTAATTCCTATAATAAAAAATTTGTCGTTAGTAAGGAATCAAATACTCAAATAAATCGGTCAAAAGAGGAAACAAAAATCTGAAAGGTGCAACTAAGCCTTACAATCAGTTCTTTTTCAAAAGTTATATTGATAAAATAATTAAGCTGCAAGCCTGATTCAGAGGATACTTGACAAGAAAGCATATACAATCTTAAAATTAGCAGTACCTAGAGAAAGATATTGATAAGAAAATTTAATAATTAAAGGTAAAAAACTTACCCCTATAACAAAGACATGGCTTATCTAGAAAACAAATAATGCTTTTTCTAATTATTAAACAAAACGATTTAAGATCTCTTAAGAATATGTCTCATAACATCTCTACAAATGACATAAATATAAAGGACCCCTGTGGTAATACTCCAATGTATTATGCAGCTTTAAAATCGAATCTATTAATGGTAGTTTATATTTGAAGCTTAGGAGGGAGAATTAATATAAAATGTTAAAATGGATGTACAGAGCTACATGCTGCATTTAAAGCTGATAATCTGGAAATAGTATACTTCTTGCTGGAAAAGGGGTCAAAGTTAGATGTGTTTTCTGATGACTAAATGACTCCTTTAGACTATGCTAGTGATAAAACAGCATAAAAACTAAATCTTGATATAGGACAACATAGGGGAAGATTGATGGATTCTTACAAGTTAATGGAGATGATTAGATCTACTAGATATGAGGCTTTAGGAGGAAAGAGTCTGAGATTTTAGACAATAATTATTCTATTATGTTAAAAGCTGTAAACTTATTTAAGGAAATTCAGTATATCTGCTAGATCTTTATACAATTAATATATTAGTAATTCTATACTACAGTATAAAAGAAAGATAGATTAAGTTGACATTTATAATTTTAACTTATTTTGTTATATTATGCTAAGCTTGATGCCTATTCACAATTATATGCACCCGCTATTAAATTTTCTTATATATTTCTTCTAAATAGCATCTACTTAAATATATCTAAAAATTTTTCCATTTTAGTTATACCAGAATTCTGTTTTAAAAGTCTGTCAGAAAATTGAATAATGTACAACTAAGCCAAATTGATAAGGCATATAGCAAAGGGAAAGTTGTTTCTTTCATGGACTGGCTTTAATCCAAGCATTCCTTACTAACTAATTTAATCACATTTAATATTTTCCTAATCAATGAAATATTTTGAATTGATTTGACGAATTTAACTTAATTTTAAACATTATTTCTTACATGGTTATATTCATCAACAGTTTTTAAATAAATTTTTAGGTCCATTAATCAATTTAAATGGAGTATAATCGAGAAAGAGTGGTAGCAGACCTTTCAAGGTAACTTACAGAGAATCCAAACAATGTAGAAGTTTTAGCCTAGATTGCTTAAATCAAGACTAATTCTAGGGATTATCCAGCTGCTATTGATAATTATAAAAGAATAGTAAGGATTGACGATTAGAATGATAAGGCATGGATATCTTTAGCAAACTGTTATCTTCTAACAGGAAACTACAAAAAGTGTTTTAAGACCTATTAGAAAGCTGTATAACTACCCAATTCAAGCTAAAATGTGAATTTATGATATGGCATGGCATTACTATATAACAAATTCAATAGCTTAGAATATGCAAAGTTAGCTTTTAAAACTGCTTTGAAAAAGTTTCCTTAATTTTACTACAGGCAAGAGCTGCTCTTTAAGCTTGGCTGTATATACTAAATAACAGAAAATTACTAAAAGGCAATAGATTATTTCCAGTAAGGGAAAAATAGTTCAAATCTTACAAAGAAGCGTCACATCGAGTTGCAATGACATATAGGAGCTTGCTACTAAAAGCAGAATTAAATAGAACTAGCTATAGAGTTCTTTAACGACGCCTTGAGACTAGATGAATCACATTTCAAAAGCTATCAATACCTAGGTTGGGCACACGCCTTAAAGGAAGATTATTAAACAGCTCTTCGATTCTTAGAAACTGGAAAAGATTTAACAAAGGAAAACTGTGCAGAACTCGGGGATACTCATTACCTCATAGGAAGAATCCACTTATTTTCGGAAGAATTTTCTGAAGGATAGGCGGCCTTCTAAAGAGCAATATACAAAAACCCAAATTCCTACATATACTGGTGTAGTATTGGAATTTTATACGCAATTGTAAGACAAGCAACAGACGCCTTTGAGTGTTTTGTAAGAGCAAGCAATCTAATGCCTGATAGGGCTGAGGTTTGGTATAATATGGGAGTGTTGTATGAGCATTGCGAGCAATATCATGAGGCTAAACTAGTTTATCGGAGAGTTCTTCACATAGATCCTTAATTTACAGATGCTGATTGAAGAATTGAGTACATTTAGAATCTAAGCAACACTGAAAATGGAAACAACTCTGACAATAATCTTTAGTATAAGCATCCAGATTTTGATATAGGAGAGTTTCCATTTTCTACTGTTAAGAAAGATAAGAAAATTTGGGGGTAAAAACCTTAGACAAATGTATTGGTAGGAAATAACGAGTAATTATAGTAAGGATTGCTGAAAAAGTTAATTATGCCTGATTTTCAAAACATTATTAATGAAAACGCATAGTCTGATATGAGATTAATACAGCCCGATGAAATCCTTTTGCCCGCTAATGATTTTGAAGCATCATAGGATTAGACTAAAAACTAAATTTCAGTGCCTTAGCAAATATTCCCCTAAGAATTTATACAAAATATTGGTAAAAGCGACATACAGCATAATTCTTTATACTAATCGCACAACTCTAAAATTGAAGATAATTTGAGTCAACCAACATACACTTAATCATAAAAAAAAGTTAAATAACATATTCCATAGCCCTAACCAGTTATCGAAAATTACCCAATAAAACAGGAAGTACAAAGCCCGGTTGAAAATCCACCCAAACTGTCTAAACGTATCAAAGAAAAAAAGTAGCAACAATCCCCAATAAAAGCTGAGTAAATCGAATAAAACAACGAGCCTGCATAAAACCCCTAAGCACCTAATAGCCAGATGCCCTACATGCCATGAATGCCTCAATAAGCATAACAAATCCCTGGCTAAGCCCCAGGCTTTATGATGCCAGGAAACTTTCCATTTAACCCCTAAGCAAGCTCTTCCCCTTAACAAATGCAGTAATTCCCTCAGGGTATGATGCCAGGAATGCCATACCAACAAGGAATTCCACCCTTTCCAATGATGCCAAGTTTCCAATACCAAGACCCTCGAATGATGATGAGCCCCTAAAGCTAAATGATGAGCATGATGTACTAGATGAATCCAATGGCTTTTCTACAGCAGATGAAAAACATGAGCCAAATGCGAAATCACTTCGGAGCCTAGTAAGGAATGTCTTAGTTTCCGCAATAGAGTGTTAAAGAAGAAAATTCAGAGGATGATGACTAATAGCTCCCTAAGAAAAGGAAAAGCAAAGTTAATAGTAAAAACGCGTCAGCAAGGAAGAAGAGAAAGTGATCAGTTGTTATTTAAGATCTTTTATGCTATGATTGGTTGAATTTAGGAGTAAGTTTAGACTTGCGGGATTTTGGGAATTTGCGTTCTAGGTCTTTATAGTTTTTCCTGATTTAAGTTAGTTGATCTGTTAGATGGACTAGTTGTTCAGAGAGTTGCTAGTTTCTGTAATATAAGCTCTAGTTGTTATCTTCTGATTGCTTTTTAGCCTGTTCTGCAAAGTTTATTTGATCTTTTAATGCTTGGTTTATTTTCTCGAGTTATTCAAGCTTTTCTAGTTTTTAGTCGTTGTCTTAGAGAAGAGATTAGTGCTGTTTGGCCAGAAGAGATACTTGCTCTTGAAGATTTAAGGATGTTTGTTACAGTTATTGTAAAATGTGTCTGTAACTTTCAATTTGCTACTGCTTTTCTTAGTTGTCTTCTTCTAATTCACTTGTATATTTTTATAAGGCTTGCAATTAATTTACTGTCTTTTCGTATTTATCAATAGAATTTCTTACGTGTTCTTATTGAGTAGAAGTTTCAAAATGAGTTAATTGATTGCTGTGATCATCTTAAACATTTTTTAATATTTACTTTAGGTTTTATACTTCTTGCTACAAGGAATACAATTTCTGGCTGTCTTATTTACTATTAAAGCTCTATCTATCGATCAAGCTTTTTACTGATACTATATGGGCTCTTATATCATAAGTTTATACTAGTTCAGGGTATTTATACGAGAATTATAGCAGTCCTGATTTTAGCTTATTGCATAAATACGACTTTACCTTATCCCCTTTCTCATAATTATCCATAGAAAGTAGCAGTGTATACAGTTAACTTTACTCATCATTTCTATAAAATATTTAAGACAGATTTGGTTTGTTCTTAGCCATAGGGATCTAAATCCCATTAAATGATACATTACTACATACAAAGTTTTTAGTTTTCTGCATTTAAAACCTTCTAGCAGCAATAACAACAATTACACATTTTCTGAATTTCTGGAATGGTAGGGATTCTTAATCATCCATTTTCCCGTCTATTGAGCTAGCAAAGTGTCTTAAGTCCTATATGTTATACTCTAAGGTGCCAATTCTATTTATAAGTAAATTTTTCTGTTCTCTTAGCTCAGTTAGTCTTAGAATCATACCATAAAGACATCTTACTGTTTGCTCTAGATGAATTTTGTAGTTTTTCACATTGTTTCTTAAATCTGTATTCTCTGAGCTTAGATTTGAATTTTCATTTGTTAGATTCATAAGCTGTTATTTAGCATCTTGATACTTTTATAGCACTTATTGAGATGTTTTTTCATTTTAATCTACCATTAATGTAAAATCTTATAACTATTTTCCCATTTCTTTAATTCTGTTATTATACTCACTTTAGTTTTACTCGTATAACTTTTTATCTTATTCTCACTGCAGTTGCTATTAACTAGATTTCTTTTATAGCTCTCGATTATCTTTTATCTGCTATGCCAAGTTTTAAAGAGTTTATTGTACTAATTAAATAATAAATTAATTTGTATTATTCTGTACATCATACCCGTAGTTTATGAACTCTTATGCGATTTACTGGGCAAATTGGCTTACTTATGACTATTAAGATTTAGTTTACTCTTAATTATCCCTTAGTAATTGAATTGTTTCATTTTTTTGCTATAATTCTTAGTATACAATGTCAAGTTCATTTTCTAGACTTTCCTTTTACTATGAAAGCTCTTTATATTAGTCTTCTTGTTTTTGAATTTCAGCTGATACTACCTCTAATCTTTACTATAAAACACTTGAGCTTCCATCATGCTATTGTAATCGATTGCTTAAATTATCTATTGTTTCTTGCATTCCATTAACTCTTTTGATCATTTGCTTTTTTGTTTATACAATATGATACTAAAATTACTCTAAGATGTCTTTAAATTCTTTGATATTCTCGTTTAGCTTTGGAATTTATGGAGTTTCCTATTTCAGATTGAGTAAATGAGCTATGAGATAATTTCCTATATTATATAGATATTTTTGAAGTACTTCTTTTATTTAATTATACTTTTTATTTGAGTCACTATGTTTATCCTCAATATTGCTTATTTCATCTTGTATTTCCCTTAAATCACATACACTCTGATTTAACTTAGATTGTAAGTTTTCAATGTAAGAAACAGGGTCTTTACCCTTAGTTAATTACTCAACTCTGAATGCATTTGATTATAATTAATCAACTTGTTCTTTAAGTTTTTAATTTATAGCTTTTTCTTTGTCTAATTACTAACTTGCATCTGTTATAAGCTTTTCACTTCTTTGTAATTCTTATCTTAGTTTAGGAATAGATCCCATTTCAATTTAGCACTTATGCAGTGAATCTAACGCTTTCTCTAATTAAATTCTTAATCTTTCATTATCTTCCTCCATAGCCAAGATCAGCTATTCCTTGTCTCTTAAATCAATTGATTATTTTTCTATTTGATCTTAATTCTACTATGAAATCTCTTAAAATTTTTGAATTTTCTCTACGAATTTTCTATTGTCATGAGTTAATTGAGTTGCTGATTACTCATATTCCTAAAATGAACTTTAAAAATCTCTTAACTCCTAATCTTTCTGATTAACTTCTTCTATTAACTATTGATTATAACTTTTAACACTATCATAATTTAGCTTTAATTCTTCATAATCCGATTCAACTTATTGAAGCTTTGGCTTTAAGGTGCTTTCAAACTAGTATATTTATTTTTTTCTATCTCCAATTTCTTTCTCAAGTACATTTACTTTGTCTTGCATTAGCTTTAGTTAGGATTTTAGGTTATTATTTTATTCCTTGAAACAATTGAGCTCATTTATTTCGCGCCTTAGTACAGAATTTTCTAAGTCTTTGTCTTTTAGTTGTCTAGATAATTTAAGCATTTTTTAATATTGTCCTTAGATTGCATTCATATCATTGTTTCTTATTGACATATCTCCTTTTGAATCAAGTGCTGCCAGTCAAGAATAATCCATTTTATAATTTGTCATACCTTTACTGTGCTTTGTGTATCAGAATGCATGTAGAGCTAATTTGTCTTTAGTAACAGACTCTAAAACTTATGGCAATCCTACTAGCAATGTAAAGATAATTAATACATAACATTACAAATAATTAACACACAAACC